>QLSS01000397.1:0-27829 GCA_024372645.1 Trichomalopsis sarcophagae
CTGCTATGCAAGTAGAGGGAGATGCGGTGGAGGGGATTGTGGTGGAGGAGAGGGGCAACAATGGCGAAGGACGAAAAAGAGAGGGAGAAAGTGAGTAGGGGCATGAAGCAACCAATGAGAATGCTTCGCGGGTGGGGATGACACTTTATGCTGATGGAGGGGAACCAATCAAGATTGAATATGATGTTTTAGAGGAGTTTATGCACGAGTGGGATCCATCATTGGATAGGTTAGGAACTGAACAAGGAGTGAGAAATGATATATTACTAGAGGCTATGGAAGGGGCAGAAATTGTGGTGGGAAACGGGCTATATGAACGGACGAAACACGATGAAGAGCACATTCGAGAAATCGAAGCGAACAACCAACCTTGTGCAGAGACCAAGACTCACCTAACTCTAAAATAAGTAAGTTCTATTTCTTAGTTCTCTCTCTCTATATTCTCACCTACAAGACATTTTTCACTAACTTTCATTCTTATTTTCACTTTTCAGAATGGATCTATCTGCACTCAACAAGATTGCTGAGCGCAAGTTCTTGCCTAAGAAGAAAGTCACGGACTTGGAAAAAGATCATGAGTACATGGTGACTGCACTCAAGGAAGTAAAGACGAGATTCGGCACAATGATCGTGGCTGAGATCGATGACAGATTTCAAATATTTCTGCCCGGGAAGATCTCATCAGCAATCTTGAAAGATCAAGAATTTTTCAATAATCTCTCTAATATAGCAAATAAACTTAGTTTATTTATAACATATCAGGGTGGAACTTCTTTTAAGTTCACCACATGCTAAAATAATGAATTACAAAGACTGATAATTGTTAAATACTATTTATTTATTTCTTCAAACTTGTGTGCAATTTACATGAATAAATACATTATTAAATATAATAACAATTGCTTTCTTATTTATTTAAACCATCAATAATTTATACAATCTCATTTTTATCTATCCAACTATTATATGCTTGTCACCAAAACCTAACCATTTAACATATACGCGTTTACCACTTTTCTTTTAAACTTTTTCTACTAAATAAATTTCTGGATACATAGTTTTATGAATTTCCGTTTCATAAAAGCCACCAGAGACGGGTTTATCATAATAATCTTTGAGGTGGTAAGTTACTGGATCTGTTTTTACAACTCGCGTTATTGTGAAAATTTCTGTTGACCAGTTTGGCGTATAACCTTTTTCAAAAACATTTTTTATGCCACTTATTCGTACTTTATCTCCTACTTTAAATTTAGGTTTTTTCACTGGCGATTTTCATTTGGAAAATGTCTCTTGACTTCTCGCTCATTTGCCAGTGTAACATTTTCAGGCTCGATTCCTGTTGTCCGATGTTTTCTCGAATTGTATGCTTTGAGCAAGTTAGGTAGAATATCCAACCATTTATAGCTTCCTTGTTTGCTGAATTCTGTCCACATTGCATTTTTTAACGTTCTATTGAATCGTTCGCATATACTTGCATGAAGATTACTATGCGAAGAGTGTAAGTGTATATTGAGCTTTTCCATAAGTTTTTGAAAAATTTAATTGTAAAATTCTTTTCCTTGGTCAGTTTATAGATTCTTCGGTACTCGTCCTTCTTTCAGTATTGACTTCATAGCTGTAGTAACTCATTACCACTCTTTGACTTGACTGGCACGACCCATGCATACTTTGAAAATATATCTATGACAGTGAGTAAGTAATGAAAACCTTTATTCTCTTTAGAATATGGTATCATTTCTACAAGATCCGCTTGCCAAGTCTCATCTATTCCACGTATGTCATATTTTCTTCTCTTGTATCGCCGACGTGCTGGCTTGTGCAGCTCTTCAGCTACTCCTTGACGTTCCATCATCGTTTACAGTAGATGAAAATCCATCTGGAAATTCGTCTATACGAACTTTTAATTGTTTATTCACTTCTTCAATGATATAATCAATGCCAGAGTAATTGCGAAGAGTTGTACTATAAAGATAACGCAATTTTGTATTCACTTCCAATTGCTGTTTTTCAACTTGCTGCTTATATTCTTCTATAACTTCACCAATTCCAGCAATTTTAGCAGCTATATAATTTATTTCAGTTTGTAGAATAACTTTCAGTGAGTGCAAGGTGATTGCATCGTTTGGATGATTGGGCTGTCCTAGGTTGCAAAGTCGCTTATTTTCTAAATCAAAATCACCGTCCGGTGTAAAATAGAAACCAATGCCTGGAGGACCGCGAATCACTTGCGAGCCCTCAAGTTTTCTTCCAAACACATCGAGACTCATGGTAGTACTGATGCAAAGAAGAAAGTTGCATGTCAATATATATGCCCAGCTTCGCGTAATTCCTCAATAATCGACTGGATTTTATTGACGTGATTATTATTTCCAGCTGATGGTTCGGCAATCAATAATCGAAGTCTCTCAGTAAGCTCGTTTGGATCATCCCAATAGACGAGATCAATGGAAGAATTTTTCTTAGGTATATTATATTTAGGTATAAGTCCTCCTCCGCTGCTGTTTACATTCTTTTTACGTGGAGTGCTGCGGAACATTGGTGCTAAAACATTCTTATATTTATTACTTCTCGACATTCGTATAGATTCATCTTTGCTGAATTTTTTCCGATGAGCATTTGTTGCTTCCAATATCTTGCGATAATTTGCACGATCTACTGAACTTAAAAGAAGATCATCCGGATATTTTTTAAATAGTAATTCCATTAGTCCATTCGTTTTAGGATAACTTTCATTTCTGACTTTGATATATTTATCATCAAATTCAATTTCTGAATCACCAATCATATACACTTCATCAACCTTTCGCACTCCGTATATATTATCAATGGTTCTACGGCTTTTATCTAGCATTGATAAAAAGTCTTCAGCTGATTCATTTTTTCCACTCGCGGATTTAAATGTAGAATTGGTTATTGTGTTAAAAACATCATCATTATTATCATTATCATCATAATCATAAACGGTATAATCCATTAAACTCGATCGATCGATTCTCATTCGTTTTTTACTGTTGTTTTGATCCAAAATGTGATTGGATGGTTGCTGCAGTGGGTTTTCACTTTTCATCTCAACAAGTTTCTCAAGTGGTGTGATGACTGATTTTAGAGTATCACCGATGACTTTTTCAAAATCATCTTTCTCTTGTCTAATCTCTTTGAACATTCTTCTCTTTAGTGAAGTCTGACATGCTTACGTGGCGATGTCTACAACTGAACTGTAAGTTTGAGACTCATAATTCCTTTTTTATTGCAAAACAGTCAAATCCTTTTCTGTATCTACCCTCATTCATCGGTCGATCTTTGCCAATAACGATGAATCCATATCTATCATTCTTCCAACATTCAGAACAAAGATTCCGAAATTCGTTGAAAGTTAAATCGGTATTCACATGATCTTCATAGATATGTTTAAGATTTACATCATCTTGTCGATAAATTACTAACAAATTGACATTATCTCTAATGAGATGTTTTCCTATATGAGCATAAGATTGACATAGATAGAAGCTATCTACACTCTTATGTCTTCCCATACAGAAGAATGCTCTGACATTATCCTGCTTCTCACATGCCACATCATCAAAAATCATTATTGAATTTGGAAGGGCTTCATCTGGAGATACTACAGATTCATGCTCACTGAACGGAAGATATGATACTCCTTCAATCGGATCCAGGACACTTTTGAGAAATTGATACTTTGGCTGATTCAAGGATTTAGAGTATACATACAAATTTTCAAACCTAAGACCATTGGGATTTGTTATTAAAGCCAAGAAACTATTTATTTTTCCACAGTTCGATGGGCCGCAGAAAACTGCTCGTATACTATCTGGTAGTAATTCCCCATGACGCTTTTTTCTCTTCTCTTTTCCAAAATCGAAATTTGTCACGGGGAGTTTAACTTTCTGCTCGGTAAAATCCATGTTCACTCAACAGAGTCAAATATAACATTGAACTCTCGAAATATAAACGCTCGTTTTATATCATGAATGTCAGTTGTGAATCAAAGCTCGAAGAGAGATGATCATACACAAATCTCAGAAACAGCCGAAAGGCTATGGATTGCTTGATAAAGTTATCAATAACTTACCTGTTGAAATGCATTTTCCTGGATATCAATACTGCGGTCTCGGAACCAAATTGAAAAAGCGAATGAAAAGAGGAGATCCTGGCATTAATCCGCTTGATCAGGCTTGTAAAAAACACGACATAGCTTACTCCGATAAAAACGGAGATCGTAAAGCTACTGACAAGATGCTTGCTGAGGAAGCTATGCAGCGTGTTAGAGCTAAGGATGCTAGTCTTGGTGAAAAAGCTTTTGCTTTTGCTGTTAGCAATGCTATGAAATTAAAAGGAAAAACTGGAATGGGACTGAAATTTAATAAGTTAGTGACTGCAGCTAAAAAGTCAATGTCAACAAGTAAAAGTTCTCGCAAGGTTATTCAATCAGCCTTGAAGGGCGCACGTCAAGCTGTTAAAAGTGTAGGTGGAAAGAAAAAAGTTATCATTCCACGTGTTCTGCCGCTTCCATAAAAATTGGTGGAGTTCTTCCTTTTCTCATTCCATTGTTCGCAGGACTAAGTGCTACCGGTGCTCTAGCAGGAGGTGCTGCTGGAATAGCTAAAGCAGTTAATGATGCTAAAGCTGCGCAGAAAAATTATGAAGAAAGTAAGAGGCATAACGAGACCATAGAAGCTATTGCTTTAGGCAAAGGTCTTCATCTTAAGCCCTATAAAAGTGGAATGGGATTATTTATGAAACCTCATATTGGTCGTGGTCATCAAGTCAGTAGAAAAAAAAACTTCGATTTAACTTTGCCAAATCGTGCACTGACTGACTACGATCTAAAAAAATATGCTCATATGATGAAAATTTCAGATTTCCGTGGTGTTTTCATGAGAAATAATCTACCACCCGATGGTCCATGGCGTAATGAATCAGCAGTGATAAACTTGGACCATTTTCAAAATAGAGGCACTCACTGGGTTTGCTATCGCAAACGTGGCCCTGAAGTATTTTATTTCGATAGTTTTGGTGATCTCAAACCTCCCAAGGATCTCATGATGTTTTTTAACGTGAAGGAAGTGAAATACAATTACAAAAGATATCAAAATTTTGACTCATTTATATGTGGACATCTTTGTCTCTACTTCTTAGCTGGGAGACTATAAAAGAGATGTTCGCAGACGAATAGATTCATTAGCATCAGATTAGTCATGGAAGATAGCTTCACTCTGAGTCTCTCAGGAAACTCATCTGTCTTAGAAGCGCAATATTTTCCTTCGATTGAACTGCCACAGCATAAAAATTTTGTCTTGGGATTAGTTGAACTTTTAACATTCAACTCTATTCCCAATGTTGACCATTCAAATAATAAACTTCATTTGAGCAAAAATAATATTATAACTATCCCTACGGGCAGCTATGAAATTGATGCTATAAATCAACTTTTACAAGAAACTTTGAAATCCAAAGGAATTGAATTTTCTTTGTAAGCTAACAACAATACTCTCAGAAGTGAAATTCTCTGCAGTCATCAGATAGATCTCAAACCTCGCGATTCAATAGGCCGTCTCCTTGGCTTCGCTCCTCGCATTCTGAAAGAAAACATTCAACACAGCTCTGATTTACCTGTGAAAATTTTGAGAATCAATGCACTCAGAGTAGAGTGCAACATTACTGCAGGTGCTTACATCAATAATAAGAAAGTTCATACAATCCATGAGTTCTTTCCCAGCGTGCCTCCAGGATATAAAATCTTAGAAGTTCCGTCTCATGTGATATATCTACCACTCAGTGTCAAGTGCATAGATCATCTACAAATTCGAATTGTAGATCAGGACGGAAATTTGGTGAATTTCCGAGGAGAGGAAATTACTATTAGACTTCACATCAAATCTGTATAATGGGTATCGTTTACAATTCTGGAACATATATAAGTCAGCCATCATGTCAACCAGCCATCAGTCGATCAAAGAAACTCAAACCGTTAACACGGAAGAGCATTCAGTTTCTGAAAAGCCTAGGACTAAAAGTTCGTGGAAAAAATTCACGTGTATAATTCTTTGCTGCTTCCAGAAAAATGGACGAAATTCTAAGCATTCAATCAGGTGTCGTCTTCGATGAGTCTATTGCTCATTACGAGGTACACTCCCATCAACCATAATCATCATTAAGCTTTGATAATAGTGATGAAATTCGTATTTCTATACAACATCAAGATCTATGTGGGAAATTATAGTTAATATGAAGCATGAGCTCATTCTTACAAGATCGAGAAGCGACTTAAATGCAATAATCCAGAATTGAACTACATCATCTGGCGTAACTACTTATGAAGATTGTGAAGTAAAAATAACGAAGATAGAATAGTTAATGCCATATGTTATTGCATCAGATAAACAAAAAATCCAGCTATTGAATTTCATTGGTAAGGATAACCCCATCTCTATGTGTTTTCGTTCTTGGGAGATATTTGAATATCCTCTTCTTCCAAGCACGAATAAACACGTCTGGAAAGTGAAAACTTCAAATCAATTGGAGAAACCTCGTTTTATAATTCTCGGACTACAAACAAAGAGAAAAGCTACAAGAACTGCAAATGCCAGTAGATTTGATCATTGTGAGATAAGTAATGTGAAACTTTTCTTAAATTCACAATATTATCCATACAACAATATGAATCTCGACATATATAACAATCAGAATGCAATTCTCTATGATATGTATGCTAATTTTCAAAAATCATACTATGGAAGAGATCCGCAGCCGTTGCTGACAAAGCCTATGTTCATCAAGAATGAACCACTCATAGTTATTAACTGTTCAAGACAAAACGAATCTCTCAAGAGCGCTCCTGTCGATGTACGTCTGGAGTTTGAGGCTAAAAAAGATTTTCCTGCTCACACTTCAGCATACTGCCTAATCTTACACGATTGCGTCGTTCAGTACAATCCTATCAGTGGGAATGTCAAGAAGCTCGTCTAGGCTGCACCAAAAAATGGAGTATGCAGTAGACATGACTGGTTTCAAGCAAACCGAAGAAGATTATATTCTAAAGGAAATAGCAATCATACCTCTTAACAAAAATAGTGATCCTGTTTTTTTAATATTCAAAAATCCCTTCTCATGGAAAAAACTCTCAGACAAAATGCAGAGGGAAAACAATTGGCTTAAACATAATTATCATGGCATCAGGTGGAAAACAGATGGACATCAATACCTCAAATTGGAAACTTGCTTCGTGGCGCTCTCCATGACGCATCAAAAATTTTTGTAATCGGTGCATTAAAACAGAAATGGCATCAACGATTCAAATTTTCCGTCTACAACATTCAACAATATGGCTATCCATCAAATCCATCTTTCAAGTACGTCACAGTTTGCACAAATCATAATCCTATCTACAAGACTGCCTGCGCACTTCACACTGTCAAACTTATGAAATTATTCTATCAGTCATGCAAACATTTGTAAGAAAAAATCAAATGAATAAATAAATAGTAGAGAAAACTATAGGCATTCTGGCTCATTTACGGTTTCTGGCTCACTTTGAGAAAGGGGGTGAGCCAGACTCCGTACGTATTCTGGCTCACATTGAGAGAAGAGGGGTGAGCCAGAATCCGCATGAGCTAGTATGCCTATAGCCTATCTATTATCAGCGTTGCTACATTATGAGTCTTCTAATTTAATAATAATTTACATTAATTATAAAAAAAAAATTACTTATCTTACTAGGGTTTATTAGCTTTTATTAGTATATTATGTGACTTTTATCTTTTATCTATATGTTTTTAAAAACATTAAAAACAAGTGATTAAAGAAATTTTGTTAAGATATTTGAAAAATCTAAATCTAAATTATTGTAAGTAAATATTTTTTTTAATTTATTAGAACTTATTAGCTTTTTTGGAGATCACGCATTCATTTATTTTTGTGCCAGAATATATAGAAAATTTAATAAAAGCTGAAAAAAGCTAATAAAAGCTATAATTTATTATTAAACGTTTTTAGAGTCCAAAATCTACATATTATGAACTAGTCATAAAAGTTATTAGCTTTTATTAGCTTTTTTTAGGTAAATAAATTTCCGCCTGGGTACCTATAAATTGCATAAACCTTTCCTTATCTTAATTATAGAATTGTAAACAATTTCACTAATATTAATTTACACAAATACTAATAGTTCAAATGTATTTTTTACAACACAAAACACTGCTCTAAGTTATATTTATTATTGCCAAGTTTTAATAAAAAATAAAAATTTCTTATCGCTGTATTTTATATTACAGCACAATAAATAATATTTTTAAATAATTAATACACGCTGTATGTAGACATCATACATAATTAAAGAGTTTAGATTAAATAAATTTTTTATAAAATAGTAACATATAAAATCTTTATTGATGAGAGATTTTTTGAACCTTATCTGTTTTTAAAGCTTTCTGCTACTATGTTCAATATGCAATAAGAACTAAAAATATGCACACTCAAAACATTTATTTGCCAAAATGGTCTTCAAAACTTATTTATTTTCTTAAGGGCTAATTAAAAAATATTTATTGACAATAGTTTATTCTCATAAAAACTGACTAAAAAATATTTTTATACATACGCGGGTATTTTGATTTAGATGGTATGGGAAAATATTTATACCACGTTGTAATAATTAATAAATTTGTGGTTGAAATTCAAACTAAGAAAAATAGTATATTATGATACTGTTGTGGGAGATGGTTTTCTACCTTGCTCGAGGTTTTTCGCACGAGCGAAGCGAGTTCGAAAATCGAGCAAGGTAGAAAAACACCTCCCACAGCAGTCTCATACGATATTTTATAGCACGACAACCTCAAAATCGACATTAAAGTTGGCATTTTGAGGTTAGCGTGCTATAAAAGTATATGAAATCGAGAGAATCTATAAGTTATTATTACATAATAAAGAAAATTCTTAGTTACTCTCAAAGATTTTAAATGATTTTCATATATTATTAATTTTCTTTAACGCGTGTTGGAAGTTCGCATCTAGGAAGCGTTTACGCCAGTCCGACGCGAATTCTCCGAACGATCTCCATTTATGTGAATTATTTCTAAACCAATTTAAAGCTATTCCTTCTAAGAGGAATGGTAGCATCGCGATCAGTTCCGTGTCTGGTATTTCCATGAAACGCCTGCCTTCTGTAATGCGGCGCAGGAACTCCTCCGCGTCTTCGTCCCGGCGACCCGAAAAACGCATTCTGCATTTTCGGAGAAATTCAAAGACGTGATTCGGGGTCCATTGTCGGCTCCTATCTATTTGTCTATCATTTGAGAAATGGTTAGATCGATCCCGGGTATGTTGTTCCGCGAAGGTTGGGTTATCGCGAAACGTTTCTTGCACGAAGTATACAGTGCGTCTACCGGGTGTCTCGTGAGTCCTGTCGAAATCCGTTCGATCTTGGCGGCCCTCGCGGTGCTGCGCTTGGGGTTCAAGATTGCGGTTCGTTGTCGCGTTCCCAGGATTAATCGGAAATTTACCTGCGGGGTATAGAAGTGGTGTGCTACTGCTGAATCCTGTGCGTTCGATTGTTCTCTCAGAACTAATTACGCCCAGTGGTAATGTTTGAGTGGACGTTGCTGCCCTAGTATTGATGTTTTATGAGGGAGGCGCGAAGCTTTGGGTGTTCGTAAAATTCCACGATGGGATTTTCGAGGGCGTTTTGGGGTCGGGTGTGCTCATTTTCGTTTCGTGGAGTGGAGATTTGTCTGGGGAACTCAGTCTTGCGTCCTGAGTCGACAGCGTGTTTGTTTCAGGAATTACTCCGAGCGGACCTAGACTTAGTCTATTTCCCTCCCCCTTACTGCCGCCAGCTGTCCCCGCCATCGAATCAATGCCTCTTTCCACGTATAGTGCGTCTGCGAGGCGTATCTGCAAGTCTTTGAGATCGCCCCCTATGTTTAGGTTCCTGCTCGAAAGTTCCGTGCGTAAGTCGTCTATTGTCAGTCTCAATACCCAATGGTTAATTTCTTCCTCCTTCTGACCTGCGTCCGTCATTGTTTAAGGACGGGGGAAAAGAAAAAAAATAAAAAAGAAAAAAAGATGTATGCCTGTCGATATTGCGCCGGGTACGGTAGTGTAATTTTAACTTTTGGTGACAAAAGGAATTTAATGTTGAGTCCTTTTTTTTTTAATAACTCTGGAATCGATAGCTGTGTAAGAAGGAAAATATTTTGTTTAATTTTCCGATAGTTACGTGTAGTACGGCAGTTCAAGTTCGCTCGGTCCTAATTTACGATAGCTTTGTTATTAAATTTTCGGTAGCTTGATTGTCGGAGGTAGTAATATTCGGCGTTAAATTATTTTTCGGTTATCTGTTCGGTAAGGTAACAAGGTAGCGATCCGTGGCGTCTTTGAGTTTTGGTTACTGACTCGCGTCTACGTAAAACAATGCTCGGTAGTGAGTCACCGTATTTAATTTTCGGTAGCTGTGGGTTAAGTAGGCAATTATAGTCGATAGTATTTTAAGGTACGGCTTGGTTATGTAATTTCTCGGTAGCTTGCGGTAGTTGTATATTACGAGAACGAGTTAAAGTGTGTCCAATTATATTCTCCCTTTTTTGCTGTATTTCTAATTATTAGTGTTCAATAAGGGTTCTCGTTGAGGTCGCGATTGTTCTTAAGGTGAGAAAGGAGAGTATTAAGCGCTCGATGGTTCGCATACAACACTATTGGCATCGAATGATTGAAAAAGAAGGAAAAACCCTTCACGCCCCCCGGGGGAAATTATTAACACCAAAAAAATTATATTTGGTTCACACACATGAGTGTGAAAGGTACTTACGGGAAGCCTTCTGGGTATCACCAGCCTCCTCAATTTCCGCTTACCTTAATGTCGAGTCGTCGATATTACACTCAGTTTATATATTTCTATACAACACTAGGTCGCAAGGTGGTTGATTCGCTTAAATTCTAACTGTGCTCTTTCGTCCGAACGCTCGCGCTGATTCTGGTTTGCAATTACGTGCTGTGTCTGCGGAGTGATTACGTCGAAAAAGCTTCGAAGTTGCCTAGTCGGGGTCTGAGATCGAAGTGAGCGCTTAGCTGTTGACGTCCGCGCGCGAGAGCGCCTCTATCGCCGTGCGGCGCGCTTGAGCGTCCTTGTCGTCGACCTTGTCGGTTGGCTTGCCTCTGTTGATGTGCCGGGCGAGTCGTGTTTGTTGCCGTTCCCGATTGTTTACTACTTGGTTAATATATCGCACGTCCACGCACAAACGATAGCTATTATTATTCGCGAGGGCTGGTTGTATGTTCAACGGCTTGACCATATTTGTGATTTTTGTGAAGGCACGTGAGCTTTAGAGGTTGCGAGCGCGAGCTTCGTAACTGTTGCTGACTGGATCGCAAGTGAGAGCTATTGTCTTATTTGTTAGGAGTAACGTTTCGCTAGTGTCTACTAGGTTCGGTATACGATAGCTACGCGGTGATTTGCCCTTGTTATTGTATATGTCGCTTCGCCCGCTCGGTCCGTTTGTTTTCGGTATGCGGTAGCTGCGCGGCGATTTGCCCTTGTTATTGTACGTGTCGTATCGTCCGCTCAGTCCGTCTGTTTATAAGTGTGTCGAGTCGGTATAATTTGCTTGTAAGTTCTTATGAAATATATAAGTTTAAACGCATAACTTAAATCTACTTCTTACTTATCTAGCTCTACTATCTAATTTGAATTCGCATTTACGTCATCTTTGAATTAATTGACATACTCACTCGGGGTTCACAATTCTACTTGATACCCCATTTCGTACATTCGAGAACATGCCATGTACGACCATATCCGCCCTCCGCAGCTCGCATGAGAATCATTTCACGAGCAGTTGAAACGCTGGGGTTTGCTCGGTAGCCCAGCGCTCCCTAAATCTAGTCTCGCGCGCCGTCACACCCCAATGCATACACGGCGGCGGGCCGCCTAGGCCCAGGGCGCCAGGCATAGAGATTCCGAGGATCCCGCGATCCCCTTTCCGTGTGAGCGCCACCGTGTGTTGGGGCCCAGCGGTGCGGGAGTTGAGCTCGGCTAGCTCCAGGAGCGGGTAGAGTGTCGAACAGGGTCGTGGGTTATGAAATTCATTTAAGCTTGCTGCGGGTATGATATGTCGTCTTTATTTCTCATTTATTCTTTTAACAACCAACGGCAACCCGCCGAGAATCCACGGCCTCTACAATCCAGAGGTACTACGCTGACTTAATTAATTATTATGCGGTGCGCCACACCGCCGGTCGTGGTCATCGTGAAGGGAAGCGAACCTACACACGCGGCCCCGCAACAACTTTTAGAAAGTCTTATTTCCTTCCGGGGAGATCACTCGCGCCCACCGAACAATCGACGCCGACGCCACGCTCGTCAGCGCGTCGCCCGCCGACTTGCCGGTGCGGGCGAGTACCCGCCTCGCCCCTCTGGTCGTCTACCGGCCCCGACGACCAGCGCGTCCGCCGCGGCGTACTCTCGCGAGTTATGCGATTCCCCGACCCATCAAACGCTTATTTTTCCATATGCCGCATCGTGCAAACCCGCTCCCTCATTCTAATTCCCGAAAACCATTTACGATATGACGACCTCGACACGACCGCGCGACGACACCCAGTACTCACTCATACTTTACGCACACGCTCGTGCATCCTAAGAACTATTTAACGGTATTCTGATAAAGGACTAACTTAACCTACTCGCTAAACTACTTACTAACGGTAGCTCGGTAGCGTGCTGCGGTCGGTAGCTGGTTGAAGTGGCGGGAGGGGCGGGGAAAACGATAGCGGGGAGGTGCGATTCGGGAGGAAAACGATAGCGAGGAGATATACGCCCTACCTGGGCAACGATAGCGAGGACTTGTGCGAGAGCGAGGGCGTGGGAGAGGCAAACGGTAACCTGAATGAGGGATAGCGATAGCGTCAAGGAAACGATAGCGAAGACGATCGAGAGCTAGGGCGTGGAACAGGCAGACGGTAGCTTGAATGAAAGGCAATGGTAGCGTCAAGGAAACGATAGCGAGAACGATCGAGAGCTTAGGTGTGGAACAGGCAGGCGGTAGCTTGAATGAAGGACAACGGTAGCATCAAGGAAACGATAGCGAGAACGATCGAGAGCTTACATCAATCGCAACCGGCGACGAGTCCTCACGGCACTCGGCTCGCCGCCATTACCGCGTTCGTCGAGATACATCGCGCCACACTAACCACGTCGCGTCGCGTTCACCCGAGGCACAGCCGCACTAGTTAGTTCGCACGCTATTACACTGTTACTTACTTGCTACGATAGCGAGAGTGAAGGTGAACTGCAATGGCCCACGGATGCGGATGCTTCGAGGTCGATCGAGAGCTGAGGAGAGAGCGTAGGCGTCCTATCGGTAGAAGCGATGCGGAACGAAAGAGAGCGAGCTCTCCTCATGCGGCAACACATGGCCGCGGGGCCAGCGCTGCGCGCGCTCCCCACGCGAACTACTCCCCCCTCTACGCGCCTACTCGTGGCTCGACCTGCCACGTCGCGCGGTTGTCGGTGCCTCGCGGCGCAAATTCTCGCTTGTAACGTGTAGTTGAACTACCACGTTACAATATATATATAATATAGTTGTTTTGGTGATACTCCCCCCCCCCCCCCCCCCCCGGAACCCCCCACAGTGCTCCCCCACCACCAAATAACGTAAAAATCATTCATTTTTATGTTATTTTTGAAAATATGAATATATATATATATATATATATATATATATATATATATATATATATGTATATAGTGAGTTTGAGTGAAAAAAGTTGATTCAATCAAGTATGATATGTAATATAAAGTTTTTTAAAAAATTTAAGTTAGGCGTAGTGTAGAATATAGTATATTTAATATATATATAGTGAGTTAGAGTGCAAAAAGTTTATTTAAGAAAGTATGAAGTGATATATAAAGTTATTTTGAAAATTTAGGCTAGGCGTAGTAAAATATAGTATATTCTATATATACACACACTGTATATATGATATTCTGCTGTTATGTCCTGACTACCAAAGGATTTATAATATTTAAAACGTACTGAATGGTGCAATGGCACGACCCTAATATTCAAAACTAGTTAGTACGCGCCTAACACTCTCACTATGTTAGTTAATAAATATTTAAACCTTACCTTTTTTTTTGCTTTAATCAGGTCGATTTATAAATGAAATAATGCTACTGCTTTGCTTTATATAACAGAAACTGTTTATTTCTTTATTCTTATAATTGTATTTATTCTTGCAGTTATAATTATGTATTAGACCTTTAAATTTTAGTTTGTACTTGTCACCAATTGTCGGACTGGCGTGCGGTATGGAGCTCTAATTTTGAACTGACTGCTAAAATGCGTACAAAACCTTTTAAAAACTTCGTATGGCACAATATGTTTATGGAGATTTATAAACATTATATCTTAAAACTAGCGAAATTGTACACATAAAAAGTGGCGCTCGCTTGCTAAGTCACGGAACGCTGAGTGTACATTTTGACTGTGTCAGTGCTTATTGACACACTTACACGTTTCAACAGCATTTTTGCGAACGTAATAAGAATTTGAATTTTTATTCTTTAAAACAGTGAGACATCAATGTGTCCTATTTACAATTGAAAACATCAAAAGTTACGTTATAGACGTAACACTGCACAACAATAAGCATAAATTTCTTTAAAAAACCTTATTTTGAACTTCATACTTTCTTGAATAAACTTTTAGCACTTACACTTACTATATATACTGAATATGCAATATTCTGCTTAACACCTGGACTAAATATTCAAAATAACCTTATGTTACACATACTTGCTAATACTTGCTTAAACTAACTTTTTCACTTTAACTTTATACCACGCCTAAACTAAATTTTTAAAATGTTTTATCTCTACTTCCTTTTACCTTTTTTCTGACTAAACCTTCTCTATCTTCTGTCTTCGTGAATCTTGTAATCCTGTTACTTTCTTATCACTCCTTTTTTTCAAAAAGCACATGCATCATCACAATATATTATTACACAGCTCGTAACCAGTAAGCCGGTGAAGTCGCTAGTCGATTTGATTATTGTGAGTTGAGTAATGTGAAACTTTTCTTGAATTCACAATATTATCCATACAACAATATAAGTCTCGACATATCTAAAAATCAGTTTGCCATTCTGTACGATATGTACGCTAATTTTCAAAAATCCTACTATGAAAAAGATCCGCAACCGCTGCTGACAAAGTCTTCGTTTCTCAACTTTGCACCACTCGTAGTTGTTGACTGTTCACGACAAAACGAATCTCTTAAGAGCGCTCCTGTCGATGTACGTCTAGAATTTGAGGCTAAAAAAGATTTTCCTGCTAACACTTCAGCATACTGCCTAATCTTACACAATCGCGTCGTTCAGTACAATCCTATCAGTGGGGGTGTCAAGAAGCTCGTCTAGGCTGCACCGAAAAATAAGCGAGCCGAATTCGAGCGACTGCAGAGAGAGCACGATGGGACTGTTCTTCCCTCTCTCCTCGTCCAACTAAGGCCAGCGTCGACGTCGCGACTGCGGCGGCGACTCTCACTTCTCTGTGTGCTCCCATGCGAGAAAGACACGTTCGCGATACAATTGTTTTACATAGTTCCTTTGTTTGTTAGTTCGATTTATTGTTCATTACTTGTGTTAAGTAAGCTCGAGGGTAAGCTCCACTAAATAAAGTGTTTTATAGGATAATTAGTGTTATTTATTTTCCCAAGTCACGCCAGGCCTAATAAAAGCTCAACAGCAGTAGACATGACTGGTTTCAAGCAAACCGAAGAAGATTATATTATATTCTAAAGGAAATAGCAATCATATCTCTCAACGAAAATAGTGATCCTGTTTTTCTAACATTCAAAAATCCCTTCTCATGGAAAAAACTCTCTGACAAAATGGCTTAAACATAATTATCATGGCATACGGTGGAAAACAAATGGACATGACTACTCTCAAATTAGATACATGCTTCGTGACGCTTTACATGACGCATCAAAAATTTTTGTCATCGGTGCATTAAAACAGAAATGGCTTCAACGATTCAAATTTTCCGTCTATAACATTCAACAATATGGCTACCCACCAAAACCATCATTCAAGAGCGTCACAGTATGCACAAATCATAATCCAATCTATAAGACTGCCTGCGCACTTTAAACTGTCAAACTTATAAAATTATTCTATCAGTCATGCAAACATTTGTAAGAAAAAATAAGTAGAGAACACTATAGGCATACTGGAACATGTGAAAGAGGGGGGGGGGGGGAAGAAGCTCTGAGTGTTATAGAATCCGTACAGATTCTGAAACACTTTGAGAAAGAAGGGGGGTGTTCTAGAACCTGTGTGTTCCAGTATGCCTATAGCCTATCTACTAAGCTTGTATACAAAGTTTGGAGTCAAATTATTCATTGTAGGAAGCTACACCCATTTTACATCACATCTAGATTTAAAGATTGTATGATAAGGTATGCCTGAAAATGTTTTTTAATTTTTAACTGGTGGTGTATAGCTAGAATTTGATTTTTAGTGTCAAATCACATGAAAACTTATCCAAAACATGCTACATAGGTCATACAACTAATTTTTTTCAAAAATATACTTATCAAATATATTTGTAGCATTATCAGCACTTTATTTTAAAACTCTAATGAGTGTTCAGTTTAGAGTATAAATTTGATAAGATATAACAATTTATGTATGTCCGTTTAAAAACTTATAAAATTTACAATAATTATTATATTTTCGAAACATATTGTAAACTTGACAAAACTAAATAATGTATATCAATAAGAATAATTGTAGAATTTAAGCATTATCCTTTTCTTAATTAATTTTCATAATAGACATATTATTTCTATGCAAAACAAAAGTTTATGATTATTGAAATATCACTCCACTACCTGGTATCCCGGACCTGACCTATTGGATTCAACTTTCCTTCTGTCTTCTGATCTGTCGACAGAATTACGACACAGGGCAGTAAATGTTCGCAGCTCTTCAATAATAATGTAAATTAAATATTTTGCACTGGACCGAGGAGAGCCATTACCGTTTCAAGATATAATCTCTCTTTCATAGCTATCTGTTTGTGAATATAAAATGACTAATGCTAAATGCATTCATGTCTATCACAAGATGTAATCTGCAGATTTGATCCTGATGAAAGGGAAGCTGCGAAGAATTATTTTTGCAGATATGATCCTTTTTTCAAAGATATTTGTTTGTGAATATAAAATGACAAAAATCATTATGTAATTATTTCTTTTTATATATATATATATATATATATATATATATATATATATAGAGCACTTATATGAGTTTATGAGTAGAGAAAGATAAATTAATATTAAAAACAATATAAATTTTTAAAGTCAGTCTGTTACAAAAGTAGGATTAGGAATCGCTGCTCTTCAGGATGTTTGTGCTTCTGTAAATATGCACTGCATATTCACTTCGTTCTTTTACCGTCACATGGAAACAATGAAAAGTCAAGCTATACAGATAAAAAGAGAAGTTCTTTCAAAGAGCGGAAAAATTGTGCTTCAAGTTCATAAAAGTTTAAATCCAGATTTATTATCTAAAAAAGAGATTGACATTCTTTCTTCGTATGATGGATCTTGGCATAAGCGTGGTTTCACCTCTCTTTATGGATTTGGTTGCGTTATTGATGTGATGACTGATCTTGTTGTCGACTATAAAGTGCTTAGTAAATATTGCCACATGTGCATGATTACTGGAAAAGATTTAGGATCTGACTCTCCAGAGTTTGATATTTGGTACAAATCACACAAAACTTCAGGTAATTGTAATAAAAATTATGATGGCTCTTTCGGCTCCATGGAGTTAGCCATAGCTGAAATTCTATGGTGAAGATCTGTGAGTGATTGTGAAATGAGATATATGACAATGCTATCTGATGGTGAAGCTTAGACATTCGATCATTTATCCTCACTTAATGTTTATTCGGATCCATTAGCGAAAGAAGAGTGCATCAATCATGTGGCTAAACGCTTGTCTACAGCTTTAAGAGAAATAGTAAAAAGTGCTAAAGCAAAGGGGAAAACACTTGGTGGAAAGTCAGCTGGAGCGCTGACCAAGAAAGTGATTGGCACGCTTGCTGGATATTATAGGAATGCTATTGTTCGCAATAAAAACAATGTACGGGACGTGTAAAAACAAATTATGGCTACTTTATATCATTGTAGTTCCACAGATAAAAAGCACAATCATTCACTGTGTCCTCAAGGAAAGCATGAAACGGTCACGACTTTTCTCGGTCCTGGAGTGTAAGATATATTAATCTTATTATAGAAAAGCAGTGATCATTTACTTAATCTGTGTCGTAATTTTGACGTCAGATTCAGAATGAGTTCATTTATAATTTTTTATAATGATTTTTAATAATAGTAGTTCAGGTCCGGGATACCAGGTAGTGAGGATTCATTGCAAATAAAAAGATTTTTGTTCTTTATAACCAAAGTAGATATATTCAAATAAATATATTATAGAATATTGCGTAACTATTGCATATATTCTACAAAAATAAATACGCGCCGCCTACTATCCACCGCAGCTGTTCCAGGAAGCGAACTTACATAAGTCTACTATAATTTTCAAATACATTTAATACAAATTGACTGCACACCCCAAGTTGATGTGAATTTTCAATATTTGAACGTTTTCATCAATTATCTGTAGTAATTTCAATTGATTAATCTCAAATGAGATCTCTACTATTAGGTATACTGCTCTTTTAGGTTTACTTTTAAAATACTCTTAAGTATTGTATAGTTAAAAATTATTTTTTAAATAGTAAAACCGTATTAAAAAATAGATACATTGAAGCATTCTGAATTGTTAAATTTTAAAAATCAACTTTCTGCATGTGTATCGAGCGTTATTTCCTGATACAGGGAGAGGAAAATGTGCTTAAACGCACGCGGAGCGTGCGTAATAGTGCATTTTACGTACACTATATCGTAATATATTTTAAATACTGACTTATTTAATAATCTAGATAAGTATTAAATAGAATAATAATAAAATGAATTTATCTTTATATGAGGAAATAAAATATGATTTTATACAAAATTATATAATTTTCTTATATTAATCCTTTGTAAAACAAAAATTCTGCACATAATAGTTTCCTTTTGAAGATTTCAGACTAAAACAGAAGATGACTGAACAAAACAGAAATGTTAAGCAGAAGAATGTCAGAATTGAGACAAAGTCAGCAGTTATTCAGAGGTATTATTAGTTTTTTTTAGTTTTTTTTCTTTTAGTTTACTGCAGATGGTACCAAATTTCAACAGTTTTCAAGAGTTACGTTAATTAGATTCTATTATCAAGTGGCGCAGTAGAACCAGAAGCAAACAAAGCCTCGGTACCCACGCTACTATTTACTTCTATGTTGAGGTTCTCATTTTTCATTACAAAGAAATAGATGCATTTCTTTTTTGTCTCTTATATATTTTGACTTATACATGTTTTATTATGCCTAACTATGATTTTCAACAAAACTATTGATAAAAACTACCTTTGATATAATACACGAGTGTGTTATTCACAAAATGCTCAAATCAAATCAAAAAATGTTATAACCGTTAAGTTAGCTACAACAAGTATTAGGACCGTAAAGCTGGCCGCACAGCTATACACAGATGAATATTACTTTCTCATCGGTTTTCTGCATGCTCGCTCACATATAGTTTTTACTATTTAGCTGTAGAAATAATTCGAAGGCGGTGTCTAGGTGTACAGGGTGGCCGATGACGATGTCCAGGTGGTGCACTTCGAGGTTTTTTGTGTCTAGGTGTAAAAATAATTTGAGGGCGATGTCTAGATGTATAGTGTAGCCGATGACGAGGTCTAGGTGGTGCGCTCTGTGGTTTTTTATTTCTAGGTAAATGAATCATAAGGGACGGCATCTAATTGTGCAGGATGGCCGATTATAAAGTCTAGGGGGCGCGTTCGTGATTTTTTATATTTAGATTAATGCATTATACAATAACGGTCTCTAGGTGTACAGGGCGGCTGGCTGATGATGAGGTCTAGGTGGTGCGCTCTGGGTCTTGGTGTCTAGGTGTAGAAATCATTTGAGGGTAGTGTATCAGAACAATCAGTGATTTTATGTTAATGATCAAAATGTTACAAAAAACCATGGTCGAAAGGTGCAAAAGATGCTTATATTTTATTTTTAGGAGAAATATGAAATACTTAAAAAAAATTACTAAAAAGGACTGAAATCTCAAAAAATTAAGTCTTAAAAAAGTAAAAGGTTAGGCCAGTTTGATATATTTCGCAACGATATAACAGATAAAAAAGAACTGAGCAGTCCAGTTTATTATATTTAATCATAATTAAGAAACAAAATTTTTTTGGTCAATAAAGAACTTACTTAACTTGAAGTTGAGTTATATACTAATCATTAAGAAAAACTATCAAGATACTTACTACGTAACTTGCCATGATCTTTTTATTTCGTTAGTTGGTGAACAACTAGAATATTCTTTTTATGTATTAGAACGTGATAAAAACACCATAAGTACAATAAAACGGTCATGGCAAGTTGCGTAGTAAGTATCTTGAGAGTTGTTCTGAATTGATCAATATATAATTTAACTATTATCTTCACTTATTAATAGTTATTGTCAGTTGTATTCGTTTCTTTATTTATTTTCTGAATTGTAAAATGTTACACCTAAAATAACAATAAATCCTACTGAAGAATCTAGCAAAACTAAATTAAACTGAAGATAACAAAAGATTACTGTTATCTGTTTTTCGATTCCGACATTTATTTGCTATCATCCGCAGTTCAGATTTTTTTTTAGGTGTTTTCATTTTTCTTTTTCGTTAGGGATTTAAAATATCGTTATCATTCAATATAAAAGTAAATATCGTATTATGTATTACATTTTAGAACAGAATATCAATGGTATGATTGTTATAATATCACAATTTACATTATATTATAAATTTAAATAAAATAAGTTTAATTGATTCTATTTTATTGTTAGATTTTGTTAATATAATTAATATTGTCATCAAATAATTACAAAGAGTTTAAGAACATTTTTTGATATTCAAAATCTATTGCTTCCTCCTAGAGGAAGCTTTGCAATAGTTCAATTTCGAATTTTGTCAAAACTTCTACGAAATACTTATTGGTGTGTTGAAAGTTCAAATTAAGTGCTTTTAGGTACGGGCCGTGTATACAGTTTCGAAGAAACTTCTTATACTTAGGGCGAACGCCTATTGGATTTGACCAAAAATGTGTTTTTTCATAAAAGTTTTTCAGCTATTTTGTAGAAAATTAAATTCTTAACAAATTCACAATATTTAAAAATTCTAAATACCTAAAACTCTTTCTAGTAGTGATACCTCATTCTCCAAAAATTGGCTTTCCATGCGAGCGCAGGACCTGATTCTCATAAGATATACATTTAATATTTGCATTTACTTAAAATCTGGAATAGGTGAATTTTTTATTATACTCTTGCGTCCACTAAACACTTACATAAGTGTAGATGTGTATAACATACATATACAACTACCGCATATAAACACAAAGTCTAAAACTGTTAAATATAAGTACATTTGTGCTAGTGCACGAGTCAGCGGTGTTCGTGTGAGCGCCTGATGTATGAGTGAGAGAGAGTGGAAAGCGAACTCTAGTTCCAGCGTGCTCGCTTGAAAGAGAGTTGACAGAGACTACATAGAGTCCTCGGTAGTAGCATCACGCTGAATATAATTGTTATGTAATCTAACTTTTTATTATATTAAATTACACTTAATAAATACTTAATTGTGTATTTATTTTCCACCACCTTATCAAAAACGATAAATCTTTAATCTTGCTTGCTCTGAACGTAACACTATGCCTCATAATTATAAAAATGTAAATCATTAACTCAATGATATATGGTTACGGCATCACAGAATCGACTTCTTAAACAAATATTGAACAAGATACTTTTACTGAATTGTAATTTATGCAGTGTATACAATAATTTAATTGCAACTAGATTATACATAGCAAATTATAATAAGCATAAATAACAAATATTATTGCATTGAAAAATTAATAATAATATTAATCATAAAAATGAAAATAAGAACAATATTTTAATTCTAATTTTAACCGTAAACAAATTTTAATGCAATATTTCACTATAATGAAATATCAATGACATTATACTTTATAATAAAATGTAACAAAATTATTTATATACAAGATAAATAATAATTTATTAAATTAAAAATAATATACTTTACTAGTCAGGTATAGCTGATAGAAAAATTCATCTGCTATGAACATCAGAAACATTGAAGAATCTGCAACAATAAAATAAATACCACAAAGTAAATGCTTAATAGAGAATTGTTTAAACAATAATTTTTGTTTTTAATTCATAATAAATCACTTATCTAATAATTTCATTGAAGTACTTTATTGAAGGCAGGATACGCATACATGGATAACTTGTGCAATTCAACAAATTATGTACATACACGCACATATATCACTAATAATTAGAGAAAAATAATAATTATCAAACAATAATATTATGCACCAACAATATATGCAATATAATTTACAATTTAAAATTATAAAGTCAAAACAAACTTAAATCTAAAATAATTACTAACTAAATATGGAGTGTAAACTTCAATATTAAAACTGGACAAACGATTTGACTCATAAACAACATAAATATAACTATATAATAACACTATTAGTAATCAAAGGCAACTTTACTCCTCACACAATTTGCTAGCATTACTCCTGAGCTCCTTGCCTATATCTATTTGAGCATTTAACAGTTTCTGAGCGTCGATTCCTAGAATACAATCACGCACTAGTTTAGGGATAATTACGAAAACTAAGTCGATATTTGAATTTTCTACTTGTGCGCTTAACAAGCTTTGTTTCAGGATACGCACAGATTTTTCGCCTGTAAATCCTGTTGCTTGTAAATTAGTGATTGGAAGACACGAACAGTGATTCCATTTTGCTACGTTACGTGCGAAAAGTTCCTCCGATATACACGTAATTTTGCTTCCAGTGTCTATGAGAGCCTTGACAGGGCTACCTTCTAATAGAAGGTGAATTTGTGGACAGTCGATGTTGGAAGTATTCGATAATTTAGAAGCGTCTTCATCTTCATCAAGAAGATATTCTCTTAGGCTCTCAAAAACCGTATTAATCGAGTTCGGGTAGTCCGAGTTGACTTTTGGGTAAGGTTCCTTACATTTTAACGTTGCGGCAGAATGATATGTATTTTCATTAGATTCCGAAGCATCTGACGCAACGATTGTTAGTTTCCCGAATTTTCGGCATTGAGTTCGCCGTGTGATTCTATTTGTACTTCATGTATCTGTTGTTTAGGCGGAGATTGTGGATTATTATAACTAATAGAGGAATTATTTGAAGTTTGATTGAACCGATTGTTAGGAGGACGATATGGCCGAGTATTTCCACCTTGGGGACCTTGTGAATTAGGCGTAGATGCCCGAAATAGAGTTCGATTAGAAAGATCGCCCCCCTGTTTCCGATGTCTCTGAGGTGCATTGAAATCAACAAAGCGAGTTCCAGCAATCGAAGAATTTAATGAACCGATTTGAGCAATTGAATCAGACTATCAACATCTTGGATATCACGCCCTATCACCGCTTGCTGGACAAATTCATCAAAATGACGAGAAAGTTTTTCAACGATATATATCATTGTTGGGGTGTCTGATAAGTATCTTATGTTATTGTACAGCCGAATAACATATTCCAAAACCAAATTCTAATTCGCGTCTAAAAGCCGCTTGTATTGATGAGTTCCAATACCTTGAGGTGAAACGTTCGCGGAATTTATTTACAGAATCAACACGCGCTTCTATATGTTTTAACCAATCAAGTGCGGGTCCTTTCATCGCTTGACTGATGATAAACTTATAGTTAATCCCCGAGGGATCCACAATTTCCAAATATTTAGACAGAGATGATAGAAAGTGCATCGGTCGGTCGCATGCAGCGGTGGAAAATGTAGGCAATTCTGCTTTTATGATTGTTGGATTAGCGTCGCGGATCACACGACCACCCCGACGGACAACTGTTGTCAACTGTTCCTCGTTTCGGCTGATGCGTAACCCGAGGGTCTTAAGTAACGAGTATTTGATTGTTATTTTTACCCTTAATTTGTCCTAACGAAGGCGTAGCTAGCAGCACCGTGTAACCCTTACGTTGACGATCTGGCTTCGAGTAAATTGGTCGGCTTGATTTAGGATTGCGTACACTATGTATGTCAGTCTAATAGAACATATCCAAGGTTGGCACGAGTATTCAGTTGTATATAAAATAATAATTTGATAATTGCGTAAAGGCAGCCAATTACACGCGCGCATAGAGATTTATTAATAATGATGTCGCTCATCAGTAAAGAGAGAAAGAATTCGTTGATTCGGAAATGAATTATGTACAAGCTCACACGTTCGACGGCACGTGTGAGTTTCGACCCAAGAAGAGCACGGGGACACTGCGACGTGTCTGACGCCGACTCCGGTCGGTCGTAGACTGCCTTTCGCTACATCCTTTTCTCTATTTCGCCACGAATAGACAATATCATACCGATTATCTTTTCGACAGCCCTTGCGCAGAAAATCAAAATTCAATACCCATTAGGTATTACCTATGCGCGGAGATTCTTGTGTGTGTGTCACACCGACGCATGCTTATCTTATCTCTAGCGTTCTTCATAGAAATATCCAGGGCTTGAAATAAACAAAATATGAACAATTATAACAAAATAACAATGACATTTTTGAGGCATCGCACTGGACTAATTTTTAGTTAACCTAAATTATATTATAATCAATTTAATTGTTGTTAAATTGAATTGTTAATAAGGCCAAGCTTTAAAGCAAAATTGTTAAAGATTTTCAGTGAATACCCATCGTTATTTTTGCATTTATTGGAAGCGTGGTAATTTCCACCTATGAAAATACTTTTCAATAATTTTTTAGAGCTGATTTTCATTCAATAATTACATAAACAATGGACTTGATTCGTGCGAGCTCATTAATAAGTATCTAGGAACTAATCAATTAAACTAAATGTTTATGATATTATCATAAAACGCTGAGCATGATTCATGAGCATTTTTAAACAAAAAAAAACGCGTGCTAAGTATATAAGAAAATGTAAATTTAGCAACGAAAATAAAATAAAACTGTGTAACTACGCAGTTAGCAGTAGCACATGACAGCGAAGCTATGGAAAGCCAGATAGGTTGCGGCATCCAGGCGCATATCCGTGTAGCGGGTTGCTCTGTTAGGCTCTCGTACCACTTTGGTCCGCCTCACCGGCGTAATGGAATCGGGGATTCCATTACAACATAGCTTTAAAGAGAAGGAGCATATCTGCACAAAAAATTATTTGCAGCATCCCATTTATCTCGATCGAAATTGCAGATTTTATCTTGTGATATGCATGTGCGACATTTTATATTTATAAACACATAGAATTAAAAAAAAAAAATTACACCTGCACAAAAGCAGCATCCCTTTGATCTCGACTAAAACTGCAGATTTCATCTTGTGATATAAATGAATACATACAACTTTCGTCATTATATATCACGAGCACAAAATTAAAAAAAAAAAAAACGTGTGCGTCACGGGACGCCCGACAGAAGTGATAACTTCATATGATATTTATAGAAACTATCAAATATAGAACTTGTTTAACGCATGATGGCAATAATAATTTTATAGTTATATTTTTTGTTAATCTAATAATTTATAAATGGATCAGGAATAAGTAAAACGTAATTTAATTTCCTTTTGTATGTAAAATATATATTTTATGTACAATATTTATCATTATTTAACAGTTTAAGTTGACTGGCTGGTATTTAACACAACAATATGATTATCAATATACACGTAAATATTACACTCGGTAATTGAAAAATAAAAATAAATATCTGTTTACTAACACAATTTAATAACATAATGTTCACTTCAAAAGTTTTACTAATGCAGAGGTTATGTTTACTGTGCACGCGCGCTAAGAGAAAAGTGCCGAGGAAAGAAAGGGAGAGATAGAGAGCGTCTGTAGTGGAGCATATCGACGGCTGACTGGAAGATCACCGTATCTCAGCCGCGGCTTCGAGAACGCCGTATCCCGGCGGTGGCTTCGTGATCGCCGTATCTCAGCCGAGGCTTCGGAAACGCCGTATCTGAGCCGCAGCTTCGGAAACGCCGTATCTCGGACGCGATTTTTTTCCTCAAATTTTGTAGTGGCGTTAAATATGACTTAAAAATTTTTAAAATTTGCGTCAAAAATTCTGAAAAAAATCAGAATTACTTATTTGATTTATTATTTGACATTAACTACACTGTAAGTATAGATAATGTAGAAATTCGAGTAGAAAAACTTTTCATTTTACACCGATAATATCGCGATTTTGTAAACCGATTGGAATGGCCTGTCGTTGAATAGGCGTGAGATCTTTATAACCAATTTTGTCAATAATATCCAAGATTTCTTTAGGAAAACCTGATTCCTTCCACGACCGGATCGGATCAGAGGAAACCCCAATTTCAAAGTATATAGGGTCGCGCCGTAGACAAATCGTACTTTGTACTTTTTCTTGCCAAAGCGGCGCTATCGCGCCCCTAGATAATTTAAATTTAATATTTTACTAATTCAACAGAAAAAAATTAAAACACTTCGTTGTACTCGTATTTTTTACTTCTTTCCACCTCGCTATACATTTTAAGTAAATATTATTCTTCCATAAATTTTACGTGTTTCGTAAAATGAAACAAAAACCTCTGCTGTTTTTCTACTCGAATTTCTACATTATCTATACTTACAGTGTAGTTAATGTCAAATAATAAATCAAATTAGTAATTCTGATTTTTTTCAGAATTTTTGACGCAAATTTTAAAAATTTTTACGTCATATTTAACACCACTACAAAATTTGAGGAAAAAAATCGCGTCCGAGATACGGCGTTTCCGAAGCTGCGGCTCAGATACGGCGTTTCCGAAGCCTCGGCTGAGATACGGCGATCCCGAAACCACCGCCGGGATACGGCGTTCTCGAAGCCGCGGCTGAGATACGGTGATCTTCCAGTCAGCCGTCGATATACAGTATGCGAAAGAGAAAGGGCATGTAGACGCGAGCGAGTGAGAGAGAGCGAGAGAGAGAGAACACGTGCAAGTAGAGAGAGAAGAAAGCGCGCGCAGAGTGGGGATGTCTCCGATGAGCTGCCGTATGCGTGCGAGAGAGGAAGCAAGAGACCGCAGGGTGGGGATGTCTCCGCTGAGTCGCCGTATGCGTGCGAGAGAGAAGGCAAGAGACGGCAGGGTGGGGATAGCCAGACATAACGGCGCCGTAACGCATTCCAACCAATTCACTCCGTCCCATAAGAAGTTATCACTTCAAAAACAATTATATCTGCACGAGTAATTATTTGCATCATCCCTTTTAATTGGACCAAATTCACTGATTACATCTTACAATATGCATGAATACATAAAGCATTCGTCATCTCATATTCACAAATATATATATATATATATATATTTATGTTGTCACGTGTGTACACACGTCACAGGTTTCGAATTACTATAAGAAGACGAGTAGAAGAGTGCAATGCGGTGGCGGCCATGGCGCGACGACAGTGTCTGCCTTGCAAGCCTGAGGATCTCGGTTCAAGCCCGGGGTCCGTCACTTTTTCGTTGCACTCTTCACTCATAACAATATATATATATATATATATATATATATATATATATATATATATATA
>QLSS01000397.1:27839-44792 GCA_024372645.1 Trichomalopsis sarcophagae
ATATATATATATATATATATATATATATATATATATATATATATATATATATATATATGTGTGTGTGTGTGTGTGTGTGTGTGTGTGTCAGAAAATTTATTAATGGATTTTATTCTTTATGCAAATAAATTCTACAAAAATAACAGTTAATTATAATGCTATCATTTGGAGGATATCAATCACTTTTCAATATTCATAAATTTTAAAATGTAGGTTTTAATCTTTTTATTTCCAGATTTTCATAACTTAAACATCTTGATTATATCGGTAGTAAATACGAAGCGATACCTACGGCAATTTAAAAGAATCAAAGATAGGTCACTCTGCAATGAAGGTCCTGTTAACAAAAAAGCATTGAGCGAGTACCACAACTCTCAACTTCTATATCAACAGAAGCATTTGCACGACTGGGTGGTGAGGCAGATACCAGGCGTCAGCCTTGTGGACTTCCGACGGTGAAACGCGCGTCATATGCCCTAACTTATCGTACAACTCCATGAATTCGTGATACGAATTGGCAATCCTCGAATCACGTGAAAAACGAAGATGCGAATTTGAGAGAGAACCAAGAGCCATACGTCGAGTTTCTGCTCTCACTGACGGAAGATCAGGCTTAAACGTCAGCTTAACCAGGTACCGCCCCTGTGCGTCCCTACGATGAGTGTCCTGGAAGATCTCTCATCCTCCGGCTTCATCTTAAAAGATGGCGACAAAAACTCCTCGAGAATCCAAAATCGCTGCAACAAATTCTCCAAGTCATCCTGAGAAGCGCAGTGAAACGCCTGAAATGAAGCTTGGGTAGCAGCACCTGCCGCCCGCCGTGTCATCCCTGAATCCATCGGTCCGGAAATGATCCAACTGAGAACGGTATTCTCAGCGACAAGCTACGAAGTTGAGGATTTTTTAATTCCAGAGCGGAGCAACTGACCATAAAGATCAACACCCAAAATCATGTCAATCTTCTTTGGGATCGCAAACTTCAGGTCAGCTAAAGTGACGCCTGAAAACTGCTCTCTCGCCAACTTCTCACTGACTACATAAGAATGAAGAAGCGACGTGAGTTTAGGAAGAACTAGCATCTAAGTTTACATCCCCAACAACGACTAGAAGAGGAACAAGAATCCGCTCGATGATGCCCCAGACAGTTGAAACAGAGCCGGAGCCGCTTAACCTCCTTCTGACGATCCTGGGGCTTCTTCTTCTTGTTTTAAGAGCATCGCATCAGCGCGTGTAGACCAGCACGAAGAGGGCATTGCGAAGCGTTCGCGTAAAATACTTTACGAGGATGAATCGATTTAAGTGGAGCAGCCGATCTTTTCTCGCCACGTCGATCAGGAGCCAGCACGCCAAGAGTTTGAGCACAAATTTCAAGGAATTCGATAAACTCGTGAAATGTCGCTGGAGTATACGACGACTCAGTGGCATCCTGCCCTACGCCTGCCCCTGACTCGATTTTCTTCCGTTCCTTCTCGCTAAGCAAGGACTCCCATCGACTACGAGACTCCGGATCTAAGCGTTCAGACAAGAGTAAACGAACCATACATCCCACTGGTCTATCGGCATCTTCAAATTCTCCAGAGCACGAACGAAACGTGTAGCCTCAGCAATGAAAAAGCGTAACTCATCACCTAATTCCTTCTTAAGATGAAAAAGAGCCATAAAAGCCGTCAAGTATCTGGTGATGATGAGCTTCGTATTATGGTAACGAAGCCCCAACGCCTTCCATGTGCTCGTTAATGTTAGTAGTTGGAATTTCATTCACTAAATCAGCCGCGCTACCGGTCAAGCACATTTTGAAGTACTGTAACCGAGTAGCGTCAGAAATCCAAGGCAAATCATGCACCATATTCCTAAAATTATCCCTAAAACTCACCCAATCCATGTAATTGCCTAAAAACGAAGGAAGGTTAATTTTGGGAAGTTTCATGAACCCAGCATCTGACGCAGTAGAATTCAGCAATCCGCCAGAAAGTGTTGACTGATCAGCTACCTCAAACTGCGACAGCAACGTCAAAAATTTATCGAGAGCATCCTCATAAGCCCCCAGGAGATCCCCGAAGTTATCATTGGTGACGTACGTATCCACCTTAGCTTCATCTCTGGCGACGATTTCCGAGTGAGTCCTTCTCGCGTCTTCAGCGCTCGCTGTGCTACGGCGCGAAATTAAAAATTCCCCTTCCCGCTCTTACATAACCTGAACACAGACAGATATACTGTATATTAGAACAATATTTTATTCATTAGACCAATAAATTTAGTTGGAGAAAGCTATGTGCCAATGAATTGGCAGCGGTTTTTCTTTTTTATTCTATAATTTTAAAGCCAGTCCTATGTACTTGTAGCTATAGCTATAACTACTTTTATAGAATGTTGGCTGTATTGAATATATTCATTTATACTTGACGGTAATTAATTCTTATGAAATGTCTATGAAGTCATGTTTTTGTTTGGTTAGAATTTATTTATCCAGAAATCTGATTGGAGCATTTTAAAAATGTTCCACAAGAATTAAATACCATCGAGTGTACATTTAATATCACAATTATTAAATGTCTATGAAGTCATGTTTTTGTTTGGTTAGAATTTATTTATCCAGAAATCTGAATGGAGCATTTTAAAAATGTTCCACAAGAATTAAATACCATCGAGTGTACATTTAATATCACAATTAATTTGTAAATCGCGAGCAAAGCGAGCTTTTTATGCTAGTAAGGAAAATTAAAGAAATAATAGAATAGAATAGACAAAACAAAATCAAGAAAGTTTAAAACGGAAAAAGTGGTAAGGCAAGGATGCCCCCTCAGCCCAGTGCTGTTCAATATTGCATGTGCAGATTTAGAATAACATTTCTTTCTTGACAGTGCGGTTTATTGACTCCACTGGATTCACCTACGGGTTATATGGAAAATAGTACAAGTGGTGGATTCCTTGCTCTGCCAAGTACTCTTTTATTTTCTTGTCTTTGAATTTGGTACCATTATCCAAGTGAAACACTTCGGGTGCACCGAATCTCAAAATCACTCTCTCCTTGAGTGCGGCAAGTATTGCTTTGCCATTGGCTTTGCAAAGTGGCACGCACTCTATCCATCAAGTAAACAAACCCTTAAAGATAAGTGCGTACTCGTGGCCTTTAGCAGACTTCGGCAAGGGACCCGTAATATCCCCGGCTAGCCATTGCCAAGGCCTTTGTACTACACGTTCACCTATGAAACCTGGTGGTGCGCGCTGTTTAACTCTAGTCAGCTTACAGAAATGTGTTGTGTCGAATTTTGCTGTCTTTGCTTTGCTGTCGAATTCGAGTACTCAGTCTTGTCCGTCTATACACTGCGTCAACACAACGCTGTATCACTTGCATCGGTTTGTATGACGAACTGCTGATCAAAGCACGGGCTGATCAGAACCAAGGCTATAAGCGCTTTTATCGTCTTAAATGCTGATTGCTGTTTATCGCCCCAAACGAATAACTGATCTTTTTTTGTCAGCCGAGTTAAAACATTGCGTAATTTTCCGGTTCTTGTCTATACTACTTTGCAGCTTCGGCGCCAGGCTGTTTGCGTTCCGTCAGTAAGACGTACGCAAGCGATGTTACTAGAGTTTGCTCCTGTAGAAGTGGCAAGCGGGCAAGAGTACTGGTTTCGGCTTCTTTAGAAACCAAGTCTCCAGTCCCAGTCGTGGCAGTTCATATGAGGGATCAACCTTTGCAGTTCTGGCATCAGATTTTTATGTAAGAGGTCTAGTTGTTTTTTCAGGCTTGGTTGTGGCTTCATTTCCTTCATCATGCCTCCCAAGCATGTTACAAAATGGCGCACGGGCTCCTGCGTGCCTTGGTATCTTCTCTCTGCGTCCGTTGTTGGAATCGGATCGTGACGTACCATCTTGTCGCCGCCGTTTATAATTATTCCCAACTTTGCCATTCATCTTTGTTGTTCTAGCATTATTCTGCGGCTATGCCTGTAAATACGAATGACAGAGCCGCCATCCTTTTTGCTTCGGTCATTTGCGCTAGGGTTAAATTTCCGTCTTCCGCGAGACGAGTTAATTCTTCCTTCTCGCTACACGAATTTATTTTGATGCCCACCTACACAACGTTAAGGCGCCAGTTTGTAACGGGGCATCTGGCCTTGTGCACGGCAGCCACGAAGCTGCCGTAATCACCGAGCAGTTTCTCTATCTGTTAAAATACTACGCCACAGCTATCCCTAGATGACGCTGGAGTCGCCTACGGAGGTTAGCCGTCGGAGCAATGACGACTTCGTGCAATGCAGCTAAGTCACTCACGTATACAAAATGTATGGCAAGTGAAGCTCGCTGCGCTTTCTACGCGCACAAAAATGAAATTAAAAGATCTTATATTAGGATGTGAAATATTTTTGATTGAAATATGTTATTTTTTAAGTAAAAATAACAATCAAAATTACTTAAATTAACAACTGTTTCCTTTTCAGGATAAGAATGAAACGAAAAATGAATGAACAAAATCATTGACCAAATATATTTTGTTATTATTTTTTTTTATTATTTTTTTTTTTTATTTATTTATTTAATACCATATACATATGCCTTTGATAGGCATCCTATAGAGGCAAACAAGTTGCCTGTACATAGGGACAGCATACAAAAAACTTACATCTAACTTAAAAACTAAATAAAAAAGCAATTGTTATAAGCCCCACCCCAGGTGATTATACCATAGCCAACTATACTTTGAAAAAAAGCATAGTATAACAACATTAACGTTTTACTATCCATAAGTTTCTTTAGTTTTGCAAAGATAAAAATTAAGTATCTCGTTGACTTTATTATAAGATTTATGTGTTTATCCCACTTCATGTTATAGTCTATAATTAAGCCTAAATATTTATTACTATAAACCCTATTTGTAACATTATCACCAATTTTAACATTTAGGGTGCTAGGCACACTATCATAATAATTGCCGAATGCAATATATACGGTTTTGCTTACATTAAGTGACAATTTATTCAGGTTGAGCCATATTGCAACCTTACGAAGATACTCATTTAACCTATCCTGTGCAGCTGACCACGTGTTATCACATGAAATGATGACAGTGTCATCCGCATAGGATAATATAGTGTCGTTTTGCATATCTATCAATAGGTCATTAACATATAATATAAAAAATAGAGGGCCAAGAATGGTTCCTTGTGGCACTCCTATAGTAATTTCTTTGTACTCAATTTTGTAGTTATTTATTTTGACACATTGTTTCCTATCAGATAGATAGCTGGTCAGCAATTTTAATGCGTTTCCTCTTACACCATATCTTTCTAATTTGTCTAACAGTATATTATGATCTACTGTATCAAAGGCTTTTGCCAGGTCTAGAAACGCTGTCATAATTGGTTTACTTTTATCTAGATTTCTATATATAATATTTGTTAGACAATTTAGAGCATCTTTTGTTCCTCTCATTCTCATAAAACCAAATTGTTTATTTGAAATTATTTTGAGCTTGATGATAAAACTATATAGTCTAAGGTATATTATTTTTTCAAAAATTTTGTCAATGTTTGAAGTTAGTGATATGGGTCTATATACACATACAATTCTTGTCTCCTGATTTATATATTGGTACTATATCCGCTTGCTTCAGTATATTTGGCCATATTGATTGTGGTATACTTAGATTAAATATATACTCTAGAGGTTTTAGTAAATGCTTAGATAAAGTTTTGATTACTGTTGCACTGATATTATCAACTCCACCAGATTTCTTTTTCATTGCAATAATTATGTTCTGAATCTCATATATATTCGTCGGATTAATAAAGATTGAGAAGTTATTTCTATCTGGCAGTTTCAATTGTTCTGAGTCCATATTTTGAATTTGTTTGCTTAGATTTATTCCTACATTACAATAGTATTCGGTCATCATGTTCGCAATAGTCTTATCTTTTACTTTCCGCTCACTAAACGTTATACTGTCCAGTGAAACTTCTGGTTTTTTCCCCTCTAATTTATCATTTATTATGTTCCAAAGCTGCCTTGAATTCCCACTTGTTTGTCTAATAGCATTATTTTCATATTTATACTTAGCATCTTTAATAACTTTGCTCAAAATTTTATCATAATTTTTATAGTCCAATTTCAGTTTCATATTTGTTGGATTCTTTTTCGATATGTTATATAACATCTCTTTAGTTCTGCAGGATATTAATATTGCTTTGGTAATATATTTTTTCTTGGGAACTAAGTCTTTTTTGTCTTTGTTAGAATATTTTATATTATTTGCTTTTTCAACAAAGCTTTGGACCATGTTTATTAATTCATTTATAGCTTGATTAGGATCATTTATTTGCAATACTGAGTTCCACTCAACTCTTCTTGCTATCTTTACTAGCCTGCCATAGTTGATGCAGGTTAAATCCTTATTATCTTGTAGTATTTTCAGTTTATCAATACTTATAAAGAGTGGGTAATGATCACTGAATGGAATATTTAACTTAAAAGACTGCAACTCAATATTTCTTATTTTGGCGAAACAATTATCTATACACGAACCTTACTCACTGTTCTGAGAGAGATTATTGTAAAAGACAATTATTTTTGATATTAAAAACAAAACTTCAATTAATAATATTTATAATTTCTAAAAAATTTTAACATATTTGTCCTTAAAAATAATAGCAAAATTTATGTAAGTAAACTCCTGTCAAATTTTTCAAAATTTAAAAATTTAATTTTTCAAATGTATAAATGCGTACGTGACGCACGTCCAAAACAAATTCGGAAATGCAGGCCTGAAGAGAGAAAGCGAGGGACAGATATCCCTATCGTAAATCTCTTGAGCTACGCGCACCGACGAGAAGCATCAGCGGATGCATTAGAATAGCGATAATAAAGTTTTTTTGCGCATTAGTCGGCAGGAGAAAGCTTTCGGCGCATCGGACTGAGCGCAATTTTATGACGAGCAGCTGCGTTTGCTTAAGTTATCAGCAGCGTCTAGAGCGACCGTAATTAAGACAGCCTACTAGACTTAGACCTTTTTTTTTATTGCAGGGACAGTTTCGGAAAGTAAGCACGCTTGCAGCTGTGTACTGATCCCGGAATTTTCCGCTATTTTTCAGAATATGAAAACTTATTTTGTTAAAATTTATTTAGAATTATTTTACATCAGACTATTGTATAAACTATGCATTTTCGCTTTTAGCAACAGTTTTGGTGGGATAGTTCTACATAAATATATATAAATGCATAGTTTGTTTGCAGCTTGTAGTATAGTTAAAGTTTTACAGATTTATTCAGTTCGCTTCTTGTGCATAATTTATGAATGGATCAAATGTCTATTTGTTTATTTTAATTTTATCTTATATTTTATTGCAATAGTCGGTCGGTGTAAAGCTACGATTGTTATAACGATGCATTGCAAATTTAATAAGTTTTAAAAATAATAAAGTAGTTAAAATATATGTTGAGACTATAAACAAACGAAATGTATAATTTTCATTAGTAAATTCAATAATAAATTCATTTATTTATAATTTTCTTAAGACTAATGCGCATAAAGGCTTTATTTAAGTTTAGTTATTTGGTATCGGTTTGTAGACAATTTTACAAGCATTAAAATTTTAACATTGATTATTTCACACAAAATTTCATTTATCTTTTATTTACAATAAACAGAATGCTTGGAAAAGTCGACATAAATTGGCGCGCGCGTCTGCAGCGGTATTTGCGTGAACCACGGTTATAAAGGAGAGGGTGTAGGCGGATCGAAGGGCCTGACTTACGATACGTAGGAGGAGAGATGCGGAAAATCAGCGTAAGTGAGGGAAAGCTAAAATATAACGTCTTCTCTCACTCGCTAATTTTCGGCATCTAGGCGGAACGATACCCCGACAACATCGAGGAGGGAGGATTCTAAGCACTTCGTGCCGCCGAACATCAGTCTTGAAGAACACTCCGGTCCCGGTTCTAAGTCAGCACGGTTAGATTCGCGCTTGTACGCGAAAAGACAGATTCACGCGCTCGTAAGCGGTAGACAGACATCACGGTATTAACGGTTCATTTATCCTAGCGATAGTTTTAGGAACGATTTTAGAGAAGTTAGGACAGTTAATAAAAATTTTACTTCCTTTTTCTTACTGCTGTTCACCTGGACCTCGTTGAAGGAAGGCTTTGTCACAAAATAAAAACACCACAAATTCTATTTGATTTTAGGTTATATATTAATAAGATAAAAATGGAAAATATGCAACTTAGCGCAAATACAAACGAAAAATATGCGACTTAGCGCAAAAACTAACACTATGCGCACGAAGCGCGTGAAAAAAAACTATTCTATCGCGTACAAGCGCGATTTCTGTCTACCGCGTAAGAGCGCGTGAATCTATCTTTTCGCGTACAAGCGTGAATCTAACCGTGCTGACTTAAAGCCGGAACTTCTCTCACTCCTCTAGAACTCAAATCCGAGTAATTACGGGTTATTTTCTAAAAGATTTCTTTTAATTTCTATCCTTATTTACACAAACATTCAAAGCACCCAGCTATTGCACGAAAGTGTAGACTAAAGGTTGAAACGGTCACGACTTTTCTCGGTCCTGGAGTGCAAGATTTATTGACTTTATTTTCGAAAAGCAGTGAACATTTTCTTAATCTGTGTCGTAATTTTGATGACATATTTAGAATGAGATTAATTTATAATTTGTTATAATGATTCTTAATTATAGCATTTCAGGTCCGGGATACCAGGTAGTGAGGGTCTATCGCAATAAAAAGATTTTCGTTTTTTATAACAAAAGTAGATATATTAAAATAAATATATAGTAGAATATTGCGTATATCTTGCATGTATTCTAAATATCACATAAATCAAATAAGTAAATCCGCTTTGATTCTTACAAAAATAAATAGATATACAAATACGTTTAAGCTTGCGTTATCTGATAGTTTTTATTCGGTAATGAAATTGTTCTAAGTTGGTTGTGACAAAAATCGAAAATTTTATAAGTATAGGCCGGATACGCGTTATGGTGCGATATCGTTGCCTATCTTGAAATTTTATAAGTATAGAAATATTTGAAAATATTCTAACTTGTTTACCTGCTCAAGGCATAAATTGCTCAAGAGCAGGGGCTAGGCGCTTTAGTTGCGCTGGCGCTTAAGTTGCGCTTCAGCTAGTGAGCTGGTACGGGTCGTGCGGGTCTTATATAGGCCTCGGAGCGAGCGGGGATCGTGCCGCCTAAATTACTTTCACATTTATACATTCACACAGAAATTCACACCTATATACAAAAACCATTCATACTAATACATTATGTTAGAGCAGGATGGTGTGAATGGGCTGCGTGAAATAATTAGTCGGAATTAATATAAATGTGTTTTCTTTATTGTGTTGTAATAAGGTAACACTCCGCGAGCATGCTCTCCTCGATCCATTGGAGTCGAGACTTACTACAAAAAATTTGTCTGCCGACATAGTGTGCTTCGGTGCCGAGAGCTACCGAGGTCGCTAGAGTCGCGCTTGACTCGAGTACAGTACAGTCGCGTAAGAGGATGTGTGCTGTACACTTGCCTAGAGAAACGTACTGAACTCAGCTATTCTTACTAAAGTATTAAGATACTACCAACGTTCGAGCGTTTCTCGTGAATCGTAGTCATATTTAGCTTATAACGTAGATCTCTGAAACGGTCTCGCGGCAGCGCTTTCGTAAATATATCCTCGCGTTGGTTCTCGGACGAAACGTACTCGACTATAATCTCTTTTTCGTTTATCTTTTCGCGAATAAAGTGAAAATGATCATCTATATGTTTAGTTCTCTTATAGAATACTGGGTTTCTAACTAGTTGAATCGCACTTTGGTTATCAACATATAGAGTTGTTTCATTTTCCCAGGGACATCCGATGTCCGATAACAGCTTTCTAATCCAAATTACTTCTCGCGCTGCTGTCGATGCAGCCACATATTCGGCTTCTGTCGTGCTCAGCGTTACAAGATGTTGGCACTGAGACGACCACGTAACAGCTCCGTTCGCGAGACAGGAAACATATCCTGTCGTGGATCTTCGCGTCTCGATATCTCCGGCATAATCGGCGTCTGATAAGCCTATTAACTTTGCTTTACTAGCGCCGCTTTCGTGCTCGATGCTGTAATCGACCGTGCCTCGAAGATACGCGAATATTCGCTTTACTGCTCGCCAATGCGTATCATTGTGTTTGCTCAAATATTTGCTTACCGAATTTACCACCAACGCGATGTCAGGCCTCGATACGGTCGCTAGAAACACTAGTGAACCGACTGCTTCGCGATACGGTACAATGCTCGCTTTTTCGTCCTTCTCCTCGTCTGGAGACAGTGCTGCGTGCGGATCCGCCGGCACACTTACCGCTTTTGATGAATCGTTAGTTTCTTTCGTTCTCTATCGCGTTCTATTTGCAACCCGACAAAAACATTCGAATTCTCGACCGTTATTTTGAACGTTTCGCTAAGTTGTCGAATTATTATCTTAAGTGTCTCTCCGTTGTACTAGCCCATCATCGACGGACAGTGTCAAGTACACTTCGTCGTTTTTGAATTTTCAGATGAACACGCACTTGTCTGCGTCGCACTCTTCTAGATTAAATTCACTCAAAAACTTTTTGAATCTCAAGTTCCAACATCTTGGGGCCTGTTTTAACCCGTAGAGACACCTCTCGAGCTCGAACGCCACATTCCTTGAGTCTTCTTCCATCTTCAGTCCTTCTGGAATTTCCATGAAGATCGTCTCGTCCAGTTTTCCGTATAAAAATGCAGTTTGAACATCAAACTGCATTACTTCGAGACTTTCATAGCGATCGTCGCCAGTAATATTCTCAGTGATCATACCTCACTACTGGAGAGAAAGTTTCATTGAAGTCGATTCCTTTTCGCTGTTTGAAGCCCCTCGCTCACAAGCGTGCCTTGAACCGTTGCAATTCCCCGTTGGCGTCGTTCTTCACTCGAAACACCCACTTCGAGTCGATCAGTCTCATCTCCGGCGTCCTTTTGACGATTTTCCGTGCCGTTTTCGCCATGTGCTTTGAACTCATTTTGAATAGCACTTGCCCACTGCGCGGCTTCAGTGCTATTCATCGCCTCTTCGTACGTCAACGGTACGATATACGCAGCCACATTTGCGTTGTGCCGGTACCTATTTGGAGTTTTGATTTTCGAGCGATCTCGCAAGACTCTTTGACCTTCTCCGGCTCCGTCTGCTCGTTCGCCGGCCTCGTCGTCGTTTTCTCCTTCTCGTTCCTCGACATCGCCGTCGTCTTCTGGGTCGATCACGTTCCCGTTCTGGTTCTCTCGTTTCTCGTGCTCGTTCTCGGCTTTCGATGGGGGAAGAATTATTTCGTTTTCTTCTTCCTTCTCGTCTGCTTCCGCCGACGGTGCTCCGACATTCTCGTTGAACACGACATTGCGAACAACACTGACCTTTTTCTTTTCAGGATCGTACACCCGATAATTCATTGATTCTTCCGTATATCCAACGAAGATCTTCTTGCTCGCTCGTGCATCGAATTTTCGCGTGGATTGTTTGGGAGTGTGCACGTACGCATCTGAGCCAAAAATTCGAAGATGCTTTAAATTTGGAACTTTGCTAGTCCACGCTTCGTACGGCGTTACTGCGCCACTCGTCCACGCGGTTCTATTGAGAACGTATACCGCACAGTTTACTGCTTCCACCCATAGAGTCAGCTGTAGATTCTTCGCGATTATCATCGTGCGCGCACTTTCAACTATCGTCCGATTGTCGCGTTCAGCTTTGCCATTTTGTTCCGGATTGTACGGCGCCGTTGTTTCTCGCTGGATTCCGCACTTTTCGAGATATTTGTCCATTTCCGTGTTGCAGAATTCCCGACCGTTATCTGAGCGGAGCGTTTTCATTTTTCGACCGAACTTGTTTTCGATCATCTTCTCGAAGACCTTAAATTTTGCGTACACCTTGGATTTCTGTTTCATAAAGTACACGAACCTGTAGCCTGTCGCTTCGTCCTTGAAGGTCAAAAAGTATCTCGATCCTTCGACCGAGTTCGTCAAATACGGCCCGCAGACGTCCGAGTGCATTTTCTCACCCGGCTTTATTTTTTTATCGCCCTCCAGTTTCTTATTAAACGACAGTCTGTGCGATTTTCCCATTTGACACGGTTCGCAGAAAACGTTATTTTTGTCCGTGATTGACACTCCACTCACGAGTCCTTTTTCCGCTAATTCACGAATCGCGCGCTTACCGACGTGTCTCAGTCGCTCGTGCCACACAGTTAGATTTGTCGTTGCGATGTTTGCTTCTTCGACGCTTCCTTGTTTCGCGACCTTGAAGAACATTCGATACACATCGTTTCCTTGCTTCATACCCGTCGCGAGCACTTCGCCGTCACGCGCTACTTCCACACGATTATTCTTAAATTGCACGCCGAATCCTTTTCTCGTACATACTCAGACAGAGAATAAGTTTTTTCGTAATTTCGGGACGTGGAACACGTTCTCGATTCTCGCGTCGTGCCAGACACCGTCAATAAACTTTTTGATTTGCACCGTGCCTTCGCCTGCAACATTGCAGATCTGATTATCACCGAGTGATATCGTAGCGCTAGTGCTATCACTTTGTAGTCGATAAGCCAGTCACGTTGATAAGTTAGATGCCTCGATGCGCCGCTGTCGATCAGCCATACCTCGCTTTGGTCGGCCGCCATTACGTGACTTTGCATCCATAACACAAGCGCGTTTCCCCCGCTTTTCGAGCTCGACGCGAACGAACTTTCAACCGTCTCTATCACAAATGCACAATCACGAGACTTTTCACTGTCGTCACGCGGCTTCCGCTTGTTTCGACAGCGACTTGCGATATGGCCCCTCTCTTGACATTTGTAGCACTGCACTTCTTTCTTTTCCTTTTTGTTGTCAGAACTTTTGTTCTCAGCTTTCTTTTTTCCTTGCGCACGTCGATTTTTGTCCGTCGCAGCCAATGCTTCCGACGCTTCCTCGTTGCCGTTGAGCCGCTAGTCCTCTCTGATCAGCCTTTCTTGTAAGTAGTATATGGGCTGGTATGGAGAGACTGGGCGTGGCCTAGAGTGACATCACCAGTCCCGTGGCTGGCGCCAGTTGTTTATGTAAGCAGAAGACCATGTTTATATCGAGAGTAGCTGATAAGGTTAATAAACATGATTTACGACCGCTACTGTCATAAACAGTCTGTCATCGATGGGTGATTTTTATTTATTTATAAATAATTATAAATAATTTTTAAACAAAAGCTATATCACGCATGCTAGCCCTCCCCCTTTTACCCAAGCAGACCCGAGCGCGACTCTCTCTCTCTCTCTCTTTCGCTGTCTACTCAATACCGGCCCCGAGCTCGATACTTGCGTTTTTTGCTAGAGCCGGTTGTACTCGATGTGCGCGTCTTTCTCAACTGATGCCTTCGATGCATTGCTAGTGATTTATAACCAGAGCCTTTCATCTTTTCAAATAAACCTCCGAGCCATGCACCTACACCTCGTCTGCGCTGATACGTTGAACCGGAATAGACGTGTCTCACTCCGCCACCGCCTACATGCTCGTCGTAGTAGCGTATGTAGTGACTCATCGTGACATAGCGTTGCTCTCTAGCGATTACGTTTAAAGTGAAGAGTAACCGTCAGCGTTCCATATTCGAATGGTATTCGCACTCCGTGCTGATCCCTTATATCTATGACAATCGAGCGAAAACTGTGATGTAAAAGCGGAATATAATGAGCAGGTACAAAATGTCTCACGATATTACTGCCGAATTTGTACTTTGCACTATCCACGGAAACTATACGCAGTAGAGCAGCTTGAGTGTCGCCTACAGTGTATGGCTCGCATACATCCGTGTACACGTAGAGCTGATCGGGAATAGATCGGGAAAGCGATGCTGGTCTGTTTCCTAGCGCGACTACACTGCCCATTGACGATGTGACAAAGGTACCGTTTTTTCGCCGAGTGTCGGGATCTTCGAAACCGAAAATATGGCAATTTTTTTCGTTAAACGTTGTCTGATGCTGATCATCGCAGGCACACTTGTGCTGTAGCATGTAGTAGCCCTTTTGAAAGGGTGCAACTTCGAGACGCAGATGATCGTGAAAGGCGGCTGATTTATTTATTTCGTTGGCTAGTTGCTCAATCTTGTCGTAAATATCGTGCGGAAAAAAATTCGTTTCCTGATTTGCCTTTCCGACTGTTTAAACGTGTAAAAGGCGTCCGATTCTTGAATGTGCGTGACAGTGCTCGGCACGTGAATTTCGACGAGCGCAACGGACTAATTCCCGCTGAGTTTGAGCTCGCGCGAGAGCTGCGTTGTAAAGCAGCTGGTGGCGTTTTCGTTATAGTACGTCATACTGCTGTTGCTAGGCAGAACTAGGTAAAAATCGTTCTGGTCCATTTTTAAATTTTTTGTGCTTCGGAGGCTTTGATCCACGAGTTGAATTTGTCCGGATAGCCAGTTCACTTGACGAGTAGCTGCTTCTTCGAGCCACGACCCTTTGTACGAATTAGGGGTTCTATTTTGAATTGCTCAGCAGCGTCCGACATGCGTTTCATGTCAACGTGAACGAACTCCTCGAGATAGAAAAAGCCGTCAATCTCCTCGCCGTTCAAATCTTCCAGGATAAAAGTTGGTAACTGCTGTCTGTAGGATATGCGCTTAATCTTGAGAACTTCAACGCTAAAATTTTTTTCGTATCCCTTCTCGAAAGTATTTTTCGTGCGACTAATACGTACGTAAGATCCGGGCTTGTATTTATTGATTACACCTGACGCCATCTTTTCGCGATTCTTGTAAGTCGATTGCAGACGAGCTCTTTTCGCTAAATTTCAGCATTGTAGATGCTCACGTCACAGGGACGCATCTTTGTACCGCTGTGTTGAGTATGATGTAAGCCTCGATGATTTTCTACACCACGTCGATGTTACGTTGCGTGTTATTGTGCGAAAAGTATCGCAACATTCGTTCGTGTATAGTACGATTTAGTCTTTCCACCACAGCCGCTTTGATATCGGGGTTTCGAGCTGTACGGAATTTGATGTCGCGTTTTTTCAAAAATTCCTGAAACATCGAGCCTATAAACTCCTTACCCTTGTCGGATTGTAAGAGTATCGGGACGCGACCGTTCCTGCGCTCGAGTATTCGTCCGAAGACTGAGGTGAAGTTGGCTGTAGTTTTATCGCGTAGAGGCTCCAGCCAAGCGTGTTTACTCAATATATCCACCACTACGAGTAGGTAACAGTATCCGTCGTTGTGCTATTTGATCGTGGTTAATTGAAGCAAATCGCACTCCCATACGTTGTTAATGTTTCTCACGTTGTAACTTAATCGCGAAAATTTACGCTTAACGTTAACATTAACGGGTCTGTGTAGAGTATAGGCGTCTTGATTACTAAGCTACTCGTATATGCGTTCTTTCTCCCGCGTGTCAGCCGCGCTAAATAATTTGCCTTTTCGATTTACACGCACGAGATTGCGCGCACCCGCGTAACCAGCCTCGTGCGAGACATCGTAGGAAAAGTTTGCCACTTGTTCTTGGCTCGATTTCTCGTCAAAGCAGGTGATGACGGTGATTCGCTGCTGCTGCTGCTAGCGTTGTGTATTTCCAACAACGCGTCGATGCTCTCTTTACTAAGCAGTCGTCGTTTCGCTGTATTATTCGGCTTTGTCAAATTTTTACCAATTTTCACTAATTCCGGGTTTCCAATCAGCTTTATCGGTGTGTCGACTGTCTTGATGAATTTGGCGAAAGGTAAACGACCAATGGGCACTTCCCACTAATCCAGTGTATTTTTCCTGCGTGCGACAACGTCACTAATCAGTTCTATAATGTTGGAATCTTGTATGGGCCGGCCGTCGATACTGACTCTGCCAGTGCTATCCCACTTGACACGATCGCCGGCAACGGTTTTCCAGTGTTTCAGCAGAAGGCGCGTTTTTTGAGCTAAACTCTTAGGCACGCTGTCGAGTATAATTTCTTCAGTCATTGGTGCCGATGTGGCCTCTATTTCATCGACGTCGCTCTCGTAATCGTCTTCAGCGTGACGTTCGGAATCTTTGAAAAACAGATATCGCCGCAGTCCTTATAAATAGTTTTGACATTTTTCACGCTCATCCGTAAATTTATTGGAATGTAGAATCGTGTGCATCTCGGAATCGAATCTCGAGAGATAGTCGCCGAACGTTTGAACAGAGTTTTCACGCGACTCGTTTACTACTGGCGGTGCTGCTGCTGCTGCCTGAACGTTTTGCATACGCGAAAACATATCTTCGGGCACGATAATCATTTTTCTCGCACGATCCATTTTAGTCTTCCGCTGCTGCTGACTTTGAATTGAATAACTTCGAAACAAGAGCCTCGATAATAGGTGCGAGTAGAAGCGGCAAAAAAGCACCACCGTGCTGTATGAGAACTCGCTTTTTCTTGTGCCAATCGCTGACAGATTTCTTATTATTGCAAATAGTCAATTTTCTCAGCACGTTTTTGTGCTTTTTGAGTCGTCGTTTATGCGAGTCTTTGATTTTGATCATACCTTGCAAAATATTCAAAGCGCACTCGCATATGAGTCTCTTGTCGGCTGTGCGTAAAAGAGCCGTATGTTGTTGGCCGTCCGTGTGACAAAAAGCGTTCAGTACAGCTACTCGTTTTCTGTTGAAATGCTTGGTGTCGAGCGTAGCCACGTCGTACAGTGTGCCCAAATGGGTATTTTAGTTTCAAAATAAAATTGCACAGCGTAGGAGCGATGAATCTTGATGAAATTTTTTGAGCGTACAGTTAGGGTTATGTAGAATATGGGAAAACTATACAGAAACGCGATATTTTAACCCCCTCTTTACTGCAAAGGGCCATAAGTGATTTTAAGAAAGTATATAAGAAAAGTTATTCCTGGTTTTTATATAAAAAAAGTTATTCCTGGTTTATATATATATATATATATATATATATATATATATATATATATATAT
>QLSS01000397.1:58296-95153 GCA_024372645.1 Trichomalopsis sarcophagae
GTCGCGAGGAGTTGCGCATCGAGGTGCTGGGAGGCACCGCGTCGCAAATGTCGACACCAATTTTTGCCGCACTCGTGCTTACCGCTCTGCCGGTTCACGCTTTTGCAGCAGGTAAGACAAATCTGCAGCACATCGCACATTTTTGCAAAGCTTCGTTCTCGCTACAGGGTGGAGAGGCGAAGCAGCGCGAACACAGCTGCCTACAGTCGTGATCCTCGGTATTACTGTAGCCGCGATTGCAAAAAGTACAGAAAAATTTTGCCTTCGCAGCTCCAAAAATATTGATGATCACGTTGTAATGAAGCTCGGAGTAGAGCAAAAATATTACGGTTGTGTAGGCATCGCAGCGTCCGTCAAAAAATGGTGCATCACCGCTGCCCATCGAGTCTTTCTCGTAAACAACTAAAGCTGTACCACGAGCAGTAAAATAATGCTGAAATTGACGAAGCTCTCGTACACCGCAACCTTCACGAGGTACGAAAACACCGGCATCCTGGCACAATTTTACAGCTCGCTCATGCTGTAGTTGCCTACGACCGTCGCGGATGACGTTCCACTCGGCTCACATCGTAGGGGTATCGTTCGTCTGAAGCGCGATTTCCGTCTCGCCTACGACGAGCGCTCTCGGCAGACAGAGATTGTCACGATTGCCGATCTGAATGATGGACCGTTGAGAAACGCTGTCGACGTCGAGAGCCACCTGCACCTACAGGGATCTCTACGACGGTCAAACAAACGGCAAATGACTCGTCGACTCGAAAATTTGCGTTGCTCTGAACGAGTCCAGACACCACAGAGCATAAATCATCGACAGTCAGCGCGGTCGCGAGACGATACGAGAGCCCGGCTGACCCGTTTGCAAAATATTCGCTAGAGATTGAAACACCGACGCGATCGCTTCCGCTTTTGATTAGAATTAGCAAATACTCGTAAATGTCACGTATAGCTAACTCAACGCAGCTGAGCAAGTTGTTCCCACGCGGCGGTGTTTTAATCCGTAGCGTCAGACGGCGAGCATCTGTACGGAATTTACGTACGCGATGCACCGTATTCGAGATAATTTCGAAGCGACGATAACGCTCATCGTCACGAGCTTCCTCCTCCTCCTCCTTCTGATCCGAATCAGAAGCTGCAGCAGAGCCGCTTACAATACTATTGCTCGGTGACGGTGCCTCTTCGCTTGAGGTATCGCCGCCGCCGCCTACCTGCGATATGCAGCTCGCTGTGCTGTCATCGATGATCGGGTGACCCGAATCGGAAATAACTCGTCTGCATCGACTAGAAAATAACTAGTCTGCTGATTTTTCAAGCAAGCTGTTTAACCAACGTACTTCCTGCGCACGATTGTTATTCACGATTCGTAGCGCAGCAGCTTGAAAAATCATAGCCGCGTCATTTTCTGGATCTGCATCCGGACAGGGCTCCATGCCTTCGTTCAGACGACGTCTGATAACTTAAAAAATTATTATTGTTAGTAATAATAATTTTTTAAGAAAATTTAAAAGTTAAAAAAAATGATCTTACTTTCGTTATACATCGTTATTCCTCAGTGGTCTCATCCCGAGTCGCAAAGCCCTCGAAAACCTCGGCTTTCGTAGGACCAAACTCGGGAGCTGGCTCGTATCGGAACGAGAGCAGAATTATCGCAGCCTCCATAGTTTGCTTGCTACCTCTCAGCGGTGCTGGAGCGCTCGCTCTGTAGACAGCCTGCTCGGAGACGCCAGGCCGATCATCGCCGTTATCGCTGTCCTCTATCTCGCTCTCAGCATCATCCTCCACGAGCTCCTCTATAGGAGCTTGTATATCCTCCTGTTCCTGCTCCTCCTGCTCTTCCTCCACCTCCTCCTCCTCGGATGAAGTGGCTCGCTGTGGTGAAGGAGGTGACGACACAACAAACAGCGTTGCGTCACTGTCGCTCTCCTCAGCGTCCTCCTGCAGGGTAATTCGAGCCACAAGAAGAACAAAAATAAAGGACTATTATTTTTTTTTTTTTAACTGATTGTAGGGAACACTGTAAACACTTACCATGTTCCTCGATGATATGCCTCAGATAGTACACATCGCGTGCACCGCGTTCCACCAAGAAACTGCCGACGATTTTTATCACAGCACTAGAATGTTTAAAGTATCTCTGATAATAATCGGCGATCCAGCGGTACGCATCGCAGCCTCTCCTCGCACATCCGATGAATGCGCACATACCACTCGCGGGTACACTTCCTCTGCACATGTAGGTGGCGACCCTTGAGCGCGTTGGCTACGCGCAGGAACGCATCGCGAACTTCGATCGTAGCACTGGACATTTCTGCGACACGTGGCAAGCTGGCTCTCTCAATGACACGCATTTCGAGAGACTGATGACCGCGCTAGCGTACAGAGGAGTTTTGTAGACGGCTTAGGGCTGATATGAAAATATCATGCTTTTCTTAGGAATGATTTCATCGAGTAAGAAGATCGCAGAGCAGAAAAACCGTTAAAGAGGGGGAATTGTTTTAAAACAGCGCATATTACAGCCATAGCTGAGAAATCAAGGCTGTCACTAGTGATCGAAAGAAATAAATCCGATACCGTACTCGCTGTTTGCGCTTTAGGCATGTAGCAGTCATAAACCTTAGGCGGATAGCGAATGTCTCAGAGAATGGGCCGTCGCCACCGCTGGATCCAGTGACACCAACCAAATAGTTTTTTATGAATCTACGGCTGCCCCTTTTTAATCTCTCTTACCGGACACCTGTACAAACAGTTTACACTTGTTCTCAAGTGTCTAGCGGAGATCCGATGATTCGTTCTCTGCTTAGCTTTGAAAACTAATCAGTTGGCGATAATAAAACAAAGCCCGAGTCCATGATTACACGATACTTCCTGGAGCTGATTAGCCCACGCTTACGTGTATACAAATAAACCAGTCCGAGTATAGCGTTACCACCAACGGTCTCGCATTCTTAAGACAAAGAACATCGTTAAAAGGCAAAGAGCGGAGAGGTGGGGTCCCCCTCTAACTACGTACAGAAATTTTTCCCAACGGCTTACGTTTATGACACGGCTTGCACCGATCAGTCTGCTCTGAGACCCTACAGAGAGCTCACACGTGGCCACCATCATGGCAGAATTGAAAATGCGATGCGCTTCTCGCAAGTATCGAAGCTAAGAAACGTGCAATAGAAAAGCTGAACGGCCAGCTCGAGCGCTACCAGCACAGAATTCTGCACATGTCAGCGCTGCTGCAGCAAAAACAGCAAGAAGCCGAGCGAAAGGCTGCAGTGTTGGAGGTGCCTTCTCTTTCGCTGCTCGAAGTGCAACGGACAGCCCTGCCCCTGCATCCTGGATATGGATTCGCTGAGATCGCCTTCGCCTCCACCATCATCAGCAGGCGGCGACAACGATGGTGACGACAACAACGTCCAAGGTTCGCCACCGACAGCACGCCGCAATCACAGTGTACCTTACGACTTTCATCGGATGCCTACTCCGCCGAAAGAGTTGGTGCCTGGTTTTCTGCGAGGAGGGCCCACGCGTCAACTGCACCAACAACGCGCCACTTGCAAGTGTACGTGTATCGCTTGTGTATAATTTATAGCGTAAAAATTTAGAGTGTGTGTGTGTGTGCGGCTGTGTAATTATGTTTGTGTGTGTGTGCGCGCGCTCGTGTCATTTTATTATTTCTTGTAAGCTGAGTCATTCGACTCATACGCGTTTTTTAGTAAATAAATATTGTGTCAGAATTTCTCTTTTTATGCGTGCAAAACCCCCCACTCCCATCAACGAACCCCAAAGCCGAAATTTAGAGTTATATATGTATGCGTTTATTTCGATGCAAATCATTCGTCAAGCGACCGGCAAAGCAGCAACTCAACCATGGGACAGGAGCAGAGCAAAGAGCAGAAAAAAGGTTCTACGTGGGAGGAGAGACAGCCTCTCATGAGAGGCAAGGAGCCAAGCAGAACTATCACTCGTCATTCTCAACCAACACTTTCTCGTATCCAGAGAAAAGCGGTTATAATAATCTGTCTAAAAAATCCTCCTCCTCCTCCTCCTCGTCACAGAATCAAAAATCTTTTTCCACAAACACCTTTTCGTGCCCCGAAAAAGACGGCTACAGCAAGCTGAAACGCTAATTGCATTAATACATATTTCAAAAAACAATCGGCCCTTTTCAGGGCCACCATATAAATTATATACGTAGAACAATCCCTTTCTTTACAGCGCAGAAAGTATCAGAGCTGGCGCAAGGGCAATAAAAGCCGAACTGCAGGTATACGACAGGTAGACGGCGGACGCGCAACTATGGTGTAGAGAGGGGGGAGAGAGAGAAGCGGGTCCGGTACAGAAGCGGCGGGAGCCACCGCTCCAGAGCTCAGGGGTTACCATAGCGTAAAAGGAGAAGGGGGCTACGGGCTTGTATAGCGAGAGTCGCGCACGTGCATTCGAGCTCGGGGCCGGTATGGAGTAGACAGCGAAAGAGAGAGAGAGAGTCGCGCTCGGGTCTGCTTGGGTAGAAGGGGGAGGGCTGTCATGCGTGATATAGCTTTTGTTTAAAAATTATTTATAATTATTTATAAATAAACAAAAGTCACCCATTGATGACAGACTGTTTATGATAGTAGCGGTCGTAAATCATGTTTATTAACCTTATCAGCTACTGTTGATATAAACATGGGCTTCTGTTTACATAAACAACTGGCGCCAGCCACGAGACTGGTGACGTCAATCTAGGCCACGCCTAGTCTCTCCATACCAGCCCATATACTACTCTTGTAGGTTATCGAGAGTCTGTCGTGCAGGGTCGACGCTATCCCACGTAACCTGCAATGTGCTGAACCTCGTGGTCAGACTCGCGAGAATCTTGGACATGACTGTGGCGTCCGATACGTTTTCACCAACGTCCTTGAGTTGACTCGCCATGTTAGTCACCCTTGCCACGCGCTGGACCGCCGTGTCTGCTTCGCTCATCCGATAAGCGTGAAATCTTTGTAGCAGACCCAGCTTATTCGTCGCAGTCTTTTGTTCGTGAATCAGACACAATTTCTCCCACATTTCTTTCGCAGAAACACACGAGAGCACACACACTTGTTGAGCTTCGTCGAGATTCGACAAGATTATAAATCTCGCCGTTGCATCGTCCTTCACGTTTTTCTTCAACGCGGCCGCTCGCCCCTCTCCGGCGGCAGGTGGTTCTCTCGTACCGTCCATGATATCGAGAACATCGTTCATCACGAATAATGCGTTAACTTGGGCTTTCCAGCCCTGGAAATTTGTTCCATCGAAAAACTTTACGCCCTTCACGGAGATGCCGATAGACATCGCGGATTCACTTGTTCTTCCGATACGTTAAACCCAATGCTCGAACAATGGTCGACTACCGTTTCGCACCACGTGAGACTCACCGATGAATTTGCACAGCGTTCACACACTTTTCGCAGTTAATCGTTAACGGGGCCCATAACCTGTTAGAGCAGGATGTTGTGAACGGGCTGCGTGAAATAATTAAAGTCGGAATTAATATAAATGTGTTTTCTTTATTGTGTTATAACAAGGTAATACTCCGCGAGCGTGCTCTCCTCGATCCATTGGAGTCGAGACTAACTACAAAAAATTTGTCTGCCGACATAGTGTGCTTCGGTGCCGAGAGCTACCGAGGTCGCTCGAGTCGCGCTTGAGTCGAGTACAGTACAGTCGCGTAAGAGGATGTGTGTGTACACTTGCCTAGAGAAACGTGCTGAACTCAGCTATTCTTAATACATTATAATACGTGCGCGCTGCGCCGCAGCTCCGCTACTCCTACTCTTGCGCCGCTGCGCTCGCCGTTCGGTATATATAGATATACAGCGCATGTTGCGCGCTCTCCCTCTTCTGCTGCCGTCTTCTGCTACTGGCTCGCTGGCTCATGGCGCTGCTGGTGTGCGACGCTGTGCTTCCCAACACAGGTGCGCAACACCTAACGCCTCGCATGAGCTAGGATTTTTCTTGTTTCGTGGGATTTGCGCGATCGTCACGTTTGGGAGAACGCTAGGGAGAGGGGAAAATAATCACACAATGGTTAACACTTTATTGCACTTATATTTCGCCCAGCCCTTCTCTACAACGCGGTGGCAATGATGCCTCCCGCGCACAATGTAGCCTCACAGAGCTTATGTTGGCGCGCTCACGCACGAGCCGCACTCGTGCAGCAGACGGCAGGCCTCAGGCCCAGGCCCAGTCCGTTGATGGTTGGCTCTCTCTGTCTCTGTCTCTCTCTCACTCTCTCTCTCTCTCTCTCTCTCTCTCTCTCTCTCTTCCTGATGCGCGTGCGGGCTATACCTCTCGCTTGTGGCAAGCCCAACCTGCTGCTGACGTGCAGCTAGGGTTTTCTCGTTCGCGCTCTCTCGCACACACGCGCGTCTCCTCGCACTGCTCTCTCTCTCTCTCTCTCTCTCTCTCTCTCTCTATCTATCGCGTGCGCTGGCTAGACGCCTCGCGCAGAAGACGTTTTTCCGCTCGTTCTCGCGCTCACTCTCCTCTCGTGATCGTCGGGCCCGCGCTTCTTGCTGGCTCCCGATTGGCTGCCAGTCCGCGCGGATAGCGAGCCGCGCATCGGCGCCCGCTGATTGGCTCGCGACATGCGGAGGACCTATCAGCGCTCGCGCCGACGAGGCTCGCTCTCGCGCCAACGATGCTCACTTTCGCGCCGACGATGACGGTTAGCTAGCCCGTTCCCCGAACTTGAGGACAGGCCGGCGCCGAAAACAACACGTCGACTCGCTTGTTTCTTCCGCGCACTCAGGGCTTGGCCGCATCGAACGAGATTCCTCGTCTCGACGCGGCTGCGACGTTTGCAACGTCGCAGGTGTCGCGTTGTCAGCTGTGAGCTCAGCTGAACCGAAGCGTTTAATTGGGAGTGGGAGAGTGCGAAATACTCGGATAAAATCTATAATTTTGTTAAAAGATTTTTAGTTTCTAATTATAATTTATAATTTTTATTCGGAGCCTGTACGGAGTGTTACAAGGTGTAAATTATTTTAAATAAGCGCTGTAACATCGTTGGATGTTACACTCCAAAAATTTATAGTGTAAGAACTGGTAAAACAGCAGTTTTCAAATTCATCTAAAATTAGTTTAGTACACTCATAATTATTTCAATAATGTATGATAAAAGTATTAGAAATTCAAGAATAAAATACATACATACCTATTAAAATAGTTATGAGAAGATACATTTTATTTATTAATAACATCAGTTTATAATCAAATTGATTTGCAATATTAAATTATTAAGTCATATTTTCTGTAGATTAGGCCTATTGGGCAGCTCCAATGACATTTTTTGTTGTTGTTTCATTTCAAAACAAATTTTTAGTAATCTTTTTTAACACAAACTCTCATATTTATTTCGTTAAGTATAAATAAAGTATTAAAAATTCACGAATAAAATACATTGCTTATTGAAATTAAATATGAGACTCTATATTTATTCCTATTTTTGAAAACATTAAAATTTTTCATTTAACTAATGGCGTGGAAAAAATAGAACTCTTAAGATAATGAATAATATTGTTTACTAGAAACGTTAAATAACTTAACTGAGGGAAGGCTGAGGGGGGCAGAGGGTGGGGGGCTTTATGAGTAACAAATAACGCGTTTTTTGAAATGTTATTTTGAGGGGGTCTGAGGGGGGGACGAGAGGGGCGAGGAGGGGGCGGGGCTGAATCTTACCTTGGCTCAAAACAACTACATAATATAGGTAGATATATAGACAAAATCTGATTTTTTGGCACTTGTTTTTGACATGAAGTCCCGCCACCCTTACGCTTTTTTAAAACCTCACATGAGTTCTCATGCCGAAATATCATGTATATTCGCAAGTGAGAGTCAAAAGACTTTTCAAAAGACAAGCAGAGTAAAAGCCCAAAATTCAGAATTTGTCAACACAGTGCAGCGCTGATAGGTTCTCTTGTAGAATTATTGGGCGAATCTGTATTAATATATAATTCTTTAATTTTAAAATTATATTAAATATTATAGATATATTTTTTATTACATTTTATTTTATTTCATTCTATTAAACAAGCTGTAAGTCCTTAACATCTTAAGTCTAAGAGAAAATACATCGCTTAAAAATTGTATGAAAATTATCATGCAGTATACACATAAGTAAATTAATAATAAACTATTATTTTTAATAATTTTCTTTTTACATCATGAAAAGACAGATTCAAAATATTTTTTTCCATTTAATGCATTACCAACTTTAACAAAATTTAAGAATAATTTAATCATCTAAAGTTATGATTTCTACTTTGATATCTTTAGATTTGTCTTGTTTCTTCAATTTCACTGCTCCACTCGAAGGAATGGTAACTGTTTGTTTTGGTAATTCAAAAACTGAAGTTCTATCCGTTTTTGCAAAAGGTGATAGCTCAGATTGGTTTTGTTCGGGAAAGGATCTTTTGAATATGTTTTCAGTTTTAGGTCCAATAATGGATTGAGGAATTATTTCAAGATGTGGTTGCTGCTGAAGTTGTGAAAACATACAAAAAGAATTGTTAATATTTTGTACAGTTGGAGCTGATGAAGTATCAAAAGAATTTTTTGGTCGAATTGATTTCTGTGTAGATCCTAAAAACCTTTTAGTATTAGCAGAATTTAAATAACTAGTGCCTTCAATTGTACTCTGAGTAGTTGGAAATGCATAAGGAGCTGTACTACTATTTGCTAAACTAGTAATTACTCTGTGTGGTTTATGCTTTTTTACTGGATCAAATAGTTGAGGTGATTCACAAAGTTGTTGGCGCTGTTTTTTAGATAAAAGCTTATGCTGCAATGAAAGATTTTGTTGCGAGCTACATATATGTTTTTCAGAAGGTAAAGTAGTAAATTGATCCTTTAAAGTATTAGTCGTACAATAATTACTTGGTAGAATATCTGAAGATGAGTGCATAGACAAAGATTTCTGAACGTCAGTTATGGGCAACAAAGAAGATGTACTTATTGGGCATGAGGTTTGGTTTACAGAAGAAAATTGCAACCTCTGTTCTGATTTTGATACTGAAACTGATATAGTTGGTTTATTTCTAATTGCATGAGAAGATAATAAATCAACGAATTTTGGCTTGATATTACTGCTGCTCAAAGCTACAGGTGTTATCGATATATCTTTTCTGTCCTTGACAGAACTTAAGCAATTTTCAACTGTACTAATATTACTTAATATTTGGTAAGGCAGCTGCCGATTTGTTTCTTTTTTAGAATAGTGTACTTCATTGCTAGAGTTCATATTTAAGTTATTTTGATATTGTTTCACTGCATTTTGGTATTTTTCAACTTGACTCAAATATTCCAACATATTTGTATTAACACCTGATCCAAGCATTACAGACAGCATTTTTTCATTTAAATATGAATTTATAGAAGAACTATTCGACACATTGCTAGAAAGAGATATGTATGAGTTATTAGAAATAGTGGATTTTAATTCGGTTTGATTTGGAGCCATACGGGTATTATTCATTGTCTGAATGTATTTTGGTGAATTGGACGGTCTTCCACGTGATCTTCCACCACTAACGTTTTTTTGAGTTCTTTGTTGCTGGCTAGTAACTTGCAAATTTGGAACAATATATTTTTCAGCATCGGATGAAGCCTAAAAAGTCAACAATATTAAATTACTAATGGCTCATGCACTAGATAGAAAACAAAGAAATACAACTACTTGCCATTTTATTTGCGTTAGCTCCGATGAGTCGTGAGTTGACGGTAACATCATTACTTGTAGCTTTCGTTTTACATCCTCGAATTGTTTGGCGGCAAAATTCAATTGCAATTTCAAAGATATTTCCGTGCATGGTCTAAAAAAAGGATTGTAATGTATACATTGTAATAAACAAGTCTTAGGCATTTAAGGTTTTTCAAAAAAACTTACGAAATTGGCACTCAACGATGAGTACGCATCTTCCAATAACTTTCTAATCTTTGGTAATTCGACAGATTCAAACTCAGGTATATTTTTAATGTTTTGATACACATAAAAAATATCTAGTAACACCTGTTTTTGCTCATTTTTGTAAGAATCAAACATTTTAATTGATTTGTCAATTTTTATTTTATTACGTAAACTTTGCGAGCATAGGGTCAGGGCTTGACTTGAAAGTTGTTTTCTTTCGCTATCTCTTAAGTATTTTCTGAAATAGATAATAATAATATATTTAATAATTTATAAAAATTATAAGTATAAACTAAATAGTAGTAAAAATAATTCATAGATTTTATTAGAATGGGAAAATAAATAATATTTATTTCAACCCCTAGTATTACACAATAAGAAATAAAGTTGGCTTTTCCAAGTGAGAAACACTTGAGAAACCCAATTCTCGCTCGTTATGAAATAACACATTCGAAATAGTAAGAAAATGTAAAAACCACTGCCAATTCTTTGGCACGTAGCTTCTTTCAACATTATGTATTGCTTTTGTATCAGAATCGTTTCTACTTCATATATGGTTTTAACCCATTAACGTCCAAAACAGAGAAATCGTAACTCTGTTTTCAACCGTAAATCTATCACATATTCCACGGATATATTCAAAGCAAACATACTTTTTCTTAAGTATTTTTTTCTCTACTTTAAATTTCTGGTATCAGAATTGCGTATTTTTCACTCAAAAATCCAATATGGCGACGTTTAATAAAAAAATGCAAAATTTCGATACTTTTTTTTTTAAATCCAATTTCTTGTTGTGTTAACGTTGAGGACGGAACTTTATTTTTCAACTATGAGTGCATAAATGAGTTGTACTTTAAATTCAGTTTGGTCCCGAATCCAGAAATTCAATATGGCGGCTAGAAAATGGTGCCTGAAGCGCAAAATTTTGCCCAAACTTTCACGAATTTTTTTCGCGAATATAATGCATTCGACGAAAAAATCAATAAGAATAAAAAGTACTTAGAATCAATCAAGGAATATGTCTAAATTTTTTCACTGAGTTTTGAGCAACTTTTTTATTTTTGCCAATTGGCAATTTGACAAATTGGAAAAATTCATTGAATCGTCTCGAAAAAATTCAGATATACTTCTTGGTCAATTCTAAGTGCTTTTTATTCTCTAACTTTTTCTTATATAAGGCTTTGTTTTTGAGTAAAAAATCAAAAACCTTAAAATTCTTAAGATTTTTTGAAATTCAAAAAAAAATCAAAAACTTTAAAATTTTTTGTTCCATATGCACTTTTTGGTCAATTATGAGCAAATTTACTTCAAATTTGTGCCCGAGTTTCTGTCACATTGCAGATGATATGATTTTCGCATTGAAAAATTCTTATTTCTTAGCCGTTGATGTACAATGTTTCCCGACACTTACCGCGTGGAGGTGAATGAGTCAAAGCATCTTGTCTGTTTTTTTTTCTTTTTATTTTTTTTTTCGCTTTTTATTAGGGTTTTATTTATGTTTTTGTTTTTTATAGTTTTATAATTTTTATTTTTTTTTTAGGAACTGTTATGATTTTTTATAAAACACGTTTTACAATAAAAATTATTGCATTTTTCGCAAAATTTGTTTGTCCTAATGACACATGGCTTGCAACAGCAGAGCTTCTGTTGTTTGAGGGATACTGTTTCATGAACAATGTCATCAACTTTAGGTCTCGTCAGATAGTATTTCACAATATCCATCAGAAATTCTTTTGAACTTTTTTTGTGACTTGGATTAGCACAATTATAAAGTATTACTGCATTGGTGACAGCGGCCTGAAGTAATCTAATAAAAACCACCCACGTCCACTTTTTTGATCGAATGCATGGCATAACATCATTGCAATGGCCATCATGAACATCAACCCCTCCCATAAACCTATTATAAAGATGAAATGCATTAGGAAAAGGTATGTCTATTTTTGATTTTACTTCTTTGGAATATCTTTTCGAGGGTAACAGTGGTGTTACTCCAGATGCTGTAGAAATTATTGAAATAGGTTTAGAATCAATAATAGTAATTAAATTCATTCCGCTCTTCTGATCGTGCTTTGTGGCGTATGTTCCTCTTGTTAATTTTTTATCAATATAATTTTTTTCTTTTATCCTATTTTCTCTAATAGTACCAGTGGAACGTAAACCCATTTTTCTTAAATGTACAAAAAGGTCTAAGCTTGTGAAGTAATTGTCCATGTATAGATGGTAAAGGCCTACTTTAAGTTAGAAAAAAAGTTGAAAAAAAATTGTCAAGTAAGTTCATTACTACCCGAGTTAATAAAGCACATTTGGCTACTCAGTAATAAGTTATCAATAGATTCAGAACCAGAATCTTCGTCACTCTGACCACAACTGCCCGAATCATCTGGATTAGGTACCAAAATATTATGATCATCGTTATCATCAGAATAATCTTCTTCAGACTCTGATTGAGATCTTACATTTCTCCGGCGTTTTGGAGCCATTACAATTTAAAAACTTGAAAAGCTAAATGCACAAGTAAAATATTAACGCTAATATTTAGAACACTAACAGTATAGTAGACAAAGAGTGAAAAAACTAAAGATTCTTCAAAATCGATTTATGAACATTCAATGATGATTCACTATTTTGAAATTCAGATAAAAACATTACAAAAGCTTTTGGCAAAATTTGGCAAATTGAATATAGTAATTAAATTCAGACTTTTTCGATTGAGAATTCAATATAGTTTACGAAACAATTCCAAAAGTTGCATAACTCAAATTTTTTAAGGTTTTTGATTTTTTACTCAAAAACAAAGTGTTACGGTTGAAACAAGACTTACGGTTGAAAACAGAGTTATGATTTCACTGTTTTGGACGTTAATGGGTTAAGACACTATGGCTTGGTTCGATTGGGCTCACTTTGTTTTACTCGGGATATTTCTCGGCACCGTCCACGTGTTTTCTTAGGCTTAGCGATAATGCAGGCTCTCTTCTAACAAAGGGGCGCCAGACGACTGAATCGTCAAGACCGTGAGGTCTATTTCTGGCGCCTGCACTCTTGCGCCATTGAATCTTCCCGCAACTCAACCGTGATAATGTTTAGAGCAGGAGGGGTCCTTGGTCAGTAGAGGAGGTGGAACAGAGGGAGATATTACGCAGAACTCAAGCAGTTTATGCTGTGACTTTCTTATGTTCATATTGATAGCTTATTTTCCCAAAACTTTAGATAAACCGAGTTCTTGCAAAACCAATAGAATTCGATAAACCGCCGAAAACAGCCGAACTTTGTCCCGAAGCCGAACTCATTCACCCTAATACTTATACATACGGTCGTACGAACCCTCCGGCACTCCTCCTCATGGAGCGACACTCCGACCAAGCTCGTGCATCGAGCGACGTTCTATCGCCTGTCCCCAGATGACTCCTTCGCAATTATCCGCCACGCTCATCGCCTCGATAACTCGTACCCGGAAAGCCCAGACGTGAATGACCCTTTCCAGACATACCTCACGTATCGAATAGACCCTGTCCGTGCCTTTGCTGCTCGCTACAGATAACCGTTGTTATCTTTGTTCGCGCCAAGAGATGTGGACAAACGTCTAGGATACGCACAACACGTTTCTGACCGGCCGCACACGACTCTGCCTGCTCTCGGCGGTCTCGCTTGCACCAGGTCATCGCTAGAACGCGCCGTTTGCCTAGTCCAACTAACCGATATGTACCTTTTGCTTAACACTTCCCGAAATTAACGACACTAAACGGAGATACACTTTTTCTTCCGAAATCTCCTATTTTCTACCTGAGCTACGTCTTTACCTATAAACCACGCTTTCTGTGTAGAACCGATCAAATGCAAACCAATTGTCGACCTCAGATAAAACTCGATTTTCCCATTTAACCAAGAGATAAACCAACTGAAGTAAAAACAAAGACACCGGGCGACAAACTCGTGGAAACCCGTGAACACCGTAGTTCTCGGCGCCGTTCACGTTTCGGAGTTATGAAAAGCAAAAAGCACACACATAACATCTCGCTCTACACATTCACTTTTTTCGGCTTCGGGACGCTCCGCTGCCACCCCGGTCCAGGACTCGTGCTGTTTGGAACGCTGCATTTCTTGCAACGTTACAAAATCTATAAAGTTCATTTACATTTACATGATCAAAAGATTGATAATTTTATTCTTCTTCAGGTACGTATACAAGCAATTTACTTTTATTAACTTTTCCATTATAAGGAAAAACACAACCAAACAAATTACTATTACAAGCCTTTGTTAAGAAGAAAGCCAAAAAATATTTATTTATTTATCTATTTAATCCAGAGTTATACAAATTTACATTAATTACATAAACTTATACAACGATCCCAGATTCTACTAGGGTTGTGCGAGTTCCCGCCCGAAAAACTCGACTCGACGAGCTCGAAAGACTTAAGTAGCTCAAAATACTCGAGCAGCTCAAAAATTCAACTATCTCAAAGTTTTCATGTCGCTAAACTCAGCTATGCTGCTTGCCACCAGGAACCTGTATTTAAAACATTTTTACTGAGTTTTATATAAATAGAATCGATTCTAGTTAATCATTAAAACTAAAATATTTATTACTATAAACATGAATAATAAAAATACCTATCACCTTGTTCAGTAATGGCAATCAAAAAGGTCAAAAAACATCCATAAATGATAGGCATAGGGGAGATGCGCCCAGTATGGATATACCCTTAGCTATTTCGGGCATCACTTTTAATTGACACGATAAAAATTCAAATATGAAAATTCTGTGTGTTTGCTAGTCCATTTATTATATAGGAAAAAAATTGACGCAAGTCAAACTCGTCATTTTAAAAAGTTAGCTGCATAAATGTAAAACGTTGATTTTACAAGTATGCAAAAAGTTACCCCCAGCAGTTTGGATAATTTTAGCTCATTGGCTGTAAAATTCAATTCGATACTCGTGACCTAAACAGCACTTTTTTTGCACGGCGTGAGGTCCTGATTACGCTGTACAGGAGTGTTACTTAGGTTACATGTGTCGTAATGTTATACCATATCATATGGATTTGCTCCTAAAACAGCCCTCTGTAATCGTAATGCAGCCATTGTGCCCTTGCAACTCACACTTTCTTCATAAAATCTAATGCTCTCGTCAGTTACTAATAAATCTATCTTAATAACGCATATGCCTATGCCTCATAAATCTTTCGACCTCTTGAAAGAGATGTTAAGACGTCTGAAATGTAGAGAAACAAATATAATCGACGTTTAGTTCATTGGATCATTAAAATCCTTTCTCAACTGAATTATCGACGAACATTCGAGACTCTCTTTTTATAAAAGTAAATATTTTCTACATTTTTAAGGATCTCGAGTTATCCATACTGGAGAATGCTCGTATTATCCATACTGGGGAAAATGTAAATAAAAATGCTTTAGCTCGCATTCCGCGTACAGAGATAGTTGAGAGTTCTACCACGTCCAAATCGACTCGGAAAGCCTAAAGTCTGCACAAATATTATTATACAGTAATAAGCGTGCGTAGAAAGAAAGGGGTGAGGCTTGTAAAATAACTTGCCACGCTCTTAAAATCAACAGTTTACTTATTTCTCCTGTGCCGTATTCCGAAGTATGTCTAATGGACTGCAGATGTGTGCAAATACACGGAAAACCGATCACTTTTGGGGTTCCAAGTGAACAAAATTCAAATTTGAGGGCAGACCTACCGAGCCAACTTTTTTAGTTCCTTATTTAGTAGTATGAGTATTTTGTTTATTTATTACAACCTTACAAGCATAGATCTTGCTGTTGTGAACGTTTTTGTAGTTTCATTTCTGTTTCTAGCAAAAGCTATCCTTTCGTCTTTATTGAGTCTAGCGGAAAATGTAAGTCCTACAGCACAAATGACTCTATAGTAAGGAAACATTCGTTTGAGTTGAAGTGCTAAATCGCATCTACAGTAAACACAATGTCATCTGTTACCACAATGTCTTTGTGAGGTAGCTGATGTTTTATGGAGTGTATTGAGTTGGTAAAATTTTGTGTTCCTCTTATAGTAAAAATAAAAATTGCTTTGTTGGAGCCTACGTAATTAATATCTCCGTAAGTCATCCTGTGTCTATTGATGTCCGTGATTTTCTGTCCTAGAGCTGCTGTTGGTTCCTTATTTCTTGTGTTAATGTTATTGCGTTCTGTTATTTCATTTATCTTAGAGAATATTGTTTTCATAACACGTGTATCGAAAACGCATTTTTTGCCTATGAAAAAAATGGAGCGAAAGTAAAGTTTCTCGAGCCTAAAGCAAAAGGCTCTCTAAATGTTTTTGTGTATATATACTACGTATAAATATACCCACACATACATATACACATATATCTGATGCGAAAGTGTGTTTTCCCTAGGGGCGAAAGTAAGTACTGTTAGCTATAGGTATGGTAGGCGCTTAGAATGATGAAGTTAAACGGTTCCGAAGTAATACGCTTATTCACTTAAAGATAACACAAAAAAGTGATGCACGAGGCATCTTACATGCTTAGTGGTTAGCTTCTAAACTTGGACTCAATTTGCGATAACATAGACGTACGTAGTTGTGTAATATAGTATTCTACATATAGGTTTGTATCTTTCGATATTTGCTTCTATTTTACGTTCTTTTAAGCTGGTTGTTTCTTTAACGAAATTCATTATGTTGAACTCAGTTAAGTTGTTCCCATTTTCTTACGTACAAATATATATGATTTCATTTGTAATTTCATTCAGATTTGGACTTATTTTGGTGTATAGTGAGACCATTTTTTTTTCAATTACAATTTGTGTATTTTCGATTATTGTGATATTAGCATTTTCCATTAGCACGAATGTATGTTCTTAGTTCTAGTATTATGTATTTATTTTTTTTTTTTTTGAGTATGTCTTTTTCTCAGTTGTAAGGTTGGTATAATCGTTAAAAGTAAGATTACGTATACGCAGAAGGTCATGTATTTTTAACTTTTCTTTGATGTTATCTTCCTGGTTAGATGACCACAATGACATAAGCCATTTCTTGAGATTTCTTCTTTCAGTATATTCTATTGAGATCTTCATTCATTATCTCTTATCCAGTCGTTTATTTTCTTAATACTAGAGTTTTTACTTATATCTAACGTTTTCTACTAATTTGGCAGGTTTTTGTATATGCTAATTGCCTTAATATAACTATTTTTAGTACTAACAATTTTAATACTTCTGTAGTAGTACCTTAGATAATTATATGAAAACGTGTTTGTAAATTAAAAGGAATTATTTTTTGGAAGGTATTTTTATTGATTATTTTTAGTATTTTTGTGTGTACATTTAGCAGTAAGTGCAAGGTATTTTAAAATGCACCTCCCCATGCAATTATTCCGTAACTTATCGCACTATAAAACGTAGTATAGTACATAATTTGTAAGGTATCTATATCCATAAATTTTGATATTTTGTTGAAAATAATAATAAGGTATCTAGTTTTGTTAATAAGGTATTCAATATGTTTACTCCAAATCATTTTCAATAATTTCCAAATGTTATATAAACAGTTTTACATACATTTAATGTTATAGTTTGTTGTGCTAAAGCCACATAGAAACGTCTTATAAATATTTGTAAATCTTGATTTCAACCTCTTTCCAGGTTTTTCCCGTTGATATTATAGTTGTATCATCTATTACTTGGCATTTCTGTTAGTAAGTCATTCACGTAGAGTAGAAAAAGCAAAGGTCCGAGGATTGTATCCTGTGGGACTCCAGTATTAGTTATGCCTAAATTGCTTGTGTGTTGACAATTTTTGTTTTTTGTTTTCTGTTACTTAAGTAACTTAATAGTAGCATGTGATTCATACTACTTACGCCGTATGCAAATAACTTATCAAGTAGTATCCTATGATTCACCGTTTCGAACGCTTTGGCCAGGTCCAGGAAAGCATTTCTTAGAAAGTATGCCACTATTGCTTGACAATTCTTTTATGTATAATTTTTTCAGAAATTTTCTCAATATTTGAAATAAATGAAATGGTATGTAAATACGCATCTCTTCTTTTTTTCCCAGCTTTATATGGTGGTAGTACTTCCGCTACTTTCAGCATTTCCGGCCACGTTGATGTTATACACAGATTAATGGCGTATACCAGAACATCTGCAATCGGCAGTGCTATTGTTTTTAGAGTCTTTGCGTAGATTTCATCTACACCTCCTTATTTTAATTTTAGATTAACAATGATTTTAAATATCTCGAAAATATTTACAACATACACTATTTCTATCAAGAAATAAAAAAATATCTGTCTATATTATATAGTTGTTAGGCAGATACTCCCCCCCCCCCCCGCACCCCTCCCACCCCACCAAATAACGTAAAATTCATTCATTTTTATGTTATTTTTGAAAAAATGAAGGCAAGATCGTGTAGTGACCTAGTCACTTAAGGCAATATCACATTGTTATCAGCTCTCTACGCATGAAGTAGATGTTCAAAGTGTGCACCATTATTTTCTCAGCACAACAGTAATCGACGGCAAAAATTATGTTGTACATTTCTAAGCATTTGGAGGGTTATCGCTCCACAAGCTGTTCTTATTCTATCCATCATATTCATTCTTGTCGTTGGAGCTTCACTATACACAACATCTTTTACGTATCTCCATAAAAAAAATCTAGCGGGTTCAGATCTGGTGATCTAGGGGGCCACAAAACTGGTCCACTTCGTCCTATCCATCGATTTGGAAATTGTTGATTCAAAAATGTCCGTACAATACGAGCATAATGAGCCGGAGCACCATCTTGTTGATACCATAAGTTTAGTCTTATTGCAAGAGGAATATTCTCTAGGTATACTGGCAAATCATTTTCCAAAAATTCTAAATACATTTGACCATTAATGGTACGTTCAAAAAAATGTAGTCCAATTACTTGGCCATTGCAAATACCGACCCATACATGTAAACTCCAACGATGTTGATTAAGCACTTCACGATACCAATGTGGATTTTCTGGTGACCAATAATAGCAATTATGCCTATTGAGACTACCATTGCTTATGAATGTCGCTTCATCACTGAAACAAACATTCCAAAAAAAATCTGGATTTTGATCCAACATCTCAAGAGCCCATCTACAAAAATGTACTCTGAGTTTGTAATCATCCTCAATTAATTCCTGTACCAAAGTAATGTGATACGGATGGTTATTGACTGATCGTAACAATCTGTAAGCTGTATTTCGAGGGACTTCCAATTCCCGTTCTATTTGATGGGTACTGTTGAGATTAAACTAGACCCTGCTTGACTTGGGAAAATAAACACTCTTTATTTTCCTATAAACACTTTCTTTTATTCAATCTTACCACGAGCTTACTTAACAAATATTAATTACAAAAGAATCAAGCTGACGAAACAATAGAATTACTAAAGCACAAAAGACTCGCGAACGCGTCTGTCTCGTATCGGAGCATACAGAGAAGTGAGCGTCGCCGCCGCAGCCGCGACGTCGACGCTGGCCGCAGTCGGACGGGGAGAGGGGGAAGCATAGTCCCATCGTGTTCTCTCCGCAGTCGTTGGAACTCCGCTCGCTTATCCTCAACACTCCCTACAGAGCAGATTTCAATGACGTCGTCCAGCTTTACGGTTTAGCGTCTGAAAGAAGCAAACAAGTGTTAATATTTTAAATAATAGTTTAAAAGCAATTTAGTTAGTTTAACATGTAATTCAAAAGGCAACGCCTTTGTGAATATATCTGCTATTTGATCTTTTGACGCAATCCAACTGACTTTGATTAGATTTCTGGCTACGCACTCTCGAACAAAGTGTTCTCTAACTACGGTCATATGTCTGAGTTTATTTGTACTGCTTACTTGAGTACTAGCCTCAGCAGCTTTATTATCGCATCAAAGAGTCATTGGCAAAAAGAAGTTTTTCAGAATCAAGCTTAACGAGTTTTGTAGAGATACCATCTCCTGACTAGCCTCGCTCATTGCTACATATTCAGCTTGACAGATCGATAAGGCTACGAATTTCTGTCTATGGGTTTTCGACGATACTGTATCACCATAGAGTTTGATTACAAAATCGCTTGTTGTAATCGAGCCTTTACAGTCAGCAAAACTGGCATCTGAAAAACCTTGTAAATTATCAAGCTTTCCTTCAAACTTAAGACCCAGACTTCTGGTGTGTTTCAAGTATCTGCAAACTCGTTTCACCATTTTCCACTCCTCATCAGTGGGATTGATTTGGTGTCTGCTTAACACATTCACCGTATATGCTATGTCGGGACGTACAGTGTTAGCAAGATACAAGAGAGAACCTACTATCTCTCTATAAGGACTGTTTGTTTTGTTCAGAGTATTTTCGAGCTGATCTTCGCTTTCCTCTCTTTCTCGCCTTTCTCGGTTTGACACTTGATTTGTCACCATTGGCGTTCTCTGAGGATGCATTTCACTATATCCAAAACGTTTCAGCATTTTGTCAATGTAATTTTTTAGAGACAGAGTCATCGTTTGATTTCGCCTGTCGATTTATTTCGATGCCAAGGAAACTCTTGGGCTCTCACATATCGGACATTTCGAATTCCAACTTAAGTTTTGACGTAATTTCATCAAGCTTTTGTGTGTCATTACTGGCTATCAGTATGTTATCAACATACAGCAACATTATCAGATATTTTTCATTGTTGCGCCAAGTAAAGAGACAGGGCTCTGAATCATCAGACTTTAGACCTAGTTTTATTACAACTTCTGTAAATTTTTCATACCATCTTTTCGGACTTATTTTCAAACCGTACAAAGCACGATGAATTTTACAGACTTTATTTCGTCTGATTTCAGGAGAAACATCAATACCCTCAGGTATTTCCATGTATATTTCACTGTCGATTGTTCAATTCAGAAAAGCTGTCTTACTTCAAGATCAAACTTATTTATAATTGCTAGCACTGATCTAATCAGAGGTAGCCGAGAAACAGGTGCATATGTTTCCATTAATTTATAATAGTTTTGATCTTTGAAACCCCTTATCACAAGTCGAACTTTATACTTGTTTTCATTATTCAATCCAACTTATGTTTTTAGAACCCATCTTGAGTCAATTATGTTAGGTCTTTTTCCTCCTTGAATTACAGGTCTGTCGACAAGTGTCCAGACTTTGTTTTTCCCTATTGAGTCTAATTCGCTCTTAATAGCCTTTTGCCATTCAAGCTTGTTTTTCGTATTCATGGCTTCTCTGTAGGAATTCAGATCATTCTCCACAGTTGCTATGAACGCATTCAGTTCATTGCTTTCCAGCAAGTTTAATTCGAATTCAAGTACCTGTGACTCTGATGGGCATTCGACTTCTTTTACTTTTCTTGGGCGACCTCTTCGCCGTTTTTCTCCCTCCGTTTCAGAGATCAAAACTTCATCTTCTTCATCGAACTTAATAAGCCATGTTTCTTTATTTATTTCTTCCATTGAATTTGCCTAATCTTTAATGCTGTTTTTATTGTATTTGTCCCCAAACACGAGCTTTTCATTGAATCGAACATCTCTGCTTTCGTAGTATTTTCCTTCTTCTGGTTTTAAAAATAAATATCCAGTTGGTTTGTAGCCTATCAATACTACTCGTTTTCCCAGCTGATCAAACTTAGGTCCTGTTTCCCTTTGCACTTTGATATAAGCTATACAACCAAAACGCTTTAGTTGTTCCAGGTTGAGTGTAAATTCTGGTTTGAACTTTTGTAAGGGCGGTATCATTTCATTCGAGCTATGAGGCGTCCTATTATAAAAATAAACGGCTGCATTCAGGGCAAGATCCCACATATTCTCAGGTAGCCGTGTATCATACATTAAAGCTCTCGTGATTTTCTGGATGGTCTGATTGAAACGTTCAGCCACTCCATTATGCTCAGTTGTATCTAGACTAGCTAACTGTAGCTCTGCTTCGAACTTATCTAGAACTTCTTGTGTATACCCTCCTGTAAATTCTGTACCCTGATCACATCTAAGGTAACAGAACTTAGTATTGGATCCTAATAAATTTCTCGAGCTTTCAATGAAGGATTCAAGACAATAACCCGTTTCGCTTTTCTGTTTCATAGGATACGCCATCGCAAGTCGTGAATAATCATCGATAAATACAGATATAAATTTGTATTTCTTGGGATGTGTAGCTGGACTAATCGGTCCCATTGTATCTGCGTGAACAATCTGCAGAGGCTCACTCGTTCTCTGTCTAGTCGAACTGAAAGGTAGCTTGTTGAATTTTGACACAATACAAACTTCCCCATCAAGTACAGAATCATCGAACTTAATTTCCTTCAAGTTTTTCAAATTTGGAAATTTTCTTTGGAATTTTTTCAACTTTTTCAACGAGGCGTGTCCCAATCTGACATGCCATAGCATAGCTTTATTAGTGTAAAACAAGTTATTGATTTTACTGATGTTAGATTCACAATCTATTCTCTCTAAATCAATTGATTCAGTTAAATTATTAATTTTTCTATTTTTTAGCGTATTTTCAAAATTTGATTGGCCAGAGCATAGCTCGTTGCTATCTTCGTTTACTTCTATGTCTAATTCAGTGTCAATTTGCATCGGTTCATCAAGCTTATTATTTTCATCAATCTCTGTACTTTCGAGCTTGTTTTGTTCACGAGTTATCTTTTTGGTTGCGGACTCAATCTCCTTATTCGGCGCAACACATTTGGATATTCACGACGCTTTGTGGTTATATATGCAACAACCTTATTTACTCTATTTTCATTTTTCTCCGAGTTATTTGTTTCTAACTCAATTAGCCAATAAGGTTGCTTATATATCCCAGAGACAAAGATCGTTTTTGATATCGGATCAAATATATCAATTTTCTTGTTATCCAAATAGATACCTAAGCCCTTGTCAACAAATTTCCTCAGTGATAGCAAATTTTCCGACAATGACTTAGCATAAATTACATTTTTCAAGCTTAGAAAGTCATCATTTTTGGTGTAACCAGATATGTTACCCACTCCCTCCGATTTTAAAATCGCTGAGTCATTGTCATTTGCACATTTAATATCAATTTTCTTAGTATTATCAAAGGTTTTAAAAATTAATTTAGAATTAGTCATGTGCTTCGTAGCACCAGAGTCCGCCAGAAATCTAATCAATTGGTTTTTATCGCTTTCTTCCGCGTTGAGAGGTGTAGTGTCTACATATATACCTTTGCACTCACCAGATTCGGAGGTTTTGGTAGGATTAAAGTTGTTTTTTCCATTTTGTCTACCTCTCCCCCGTGATCTGCCTCGGGCATGGCCTCTATCGAACTTAGTTTTCTTAGGGTTGCTACCCTTTTGTGGCTCATAATTGCGTCGTTTTATGCCACGACTGAAGCCACCTCGTTTACCACCCCGATTAGAATTTGAGGATTCATACCTTCTTTGGTTTTCATTTTCCTTCAAAACCTTTTCCAGCTGACTCTCCGTGTATGGACAGTTTGCACAGACGTGCCCTTCATACCTCTTGCATCTGAAGCACATTTTCCCTGATCTTGTGCATTCATCCTGGTAGTGGCCCTTGTTACCGCATTTGTAACAAAGCGCCCCAGGATCAGACACGTAATATGCTTTTGCTCCAGCTTCTGTAGGTTTTCCAGCTGATTCGCCTGATCCAATTCGAGCTGTTTCCTGTCGTACAATATAATCTTTAAGTTGGTTTAAAGTTAAAAGTTTACCAGTCGTGTTCTTATTCAAGAATTCAGACTCTTTAACTTGAGGTAAATGTACGACAATTGCTTCATAGAATGCATCGCATATTTCGTCGTCTGATAATAATGGTGTGTCGGATAATTTATTATACGATAGAACTAATTTATCAAATCTATCCCAGAAAGCTGATGCTTTCTCTTTATTTGGATTATATCGGATAGAGTGCAATTCTTTTCGAATGCTTCTTGTAGTCACGTTCATTTCATTTGCTTTAATGCTTTTAATTTCATTAAGCATTTCAATAGGATTCCGGATATCCGATACTTTTTCGTAATAAGAGATGTCGATTCTATTGATAATAATGTCTCTAACTCGAACTTTATCCTTTTCCAACTTAACCGTCGAATCAATTACGTACAATAAATCAGTAAGAGTTAGTTCTGAAGTTAAAAAGTCTAAAAATGTATTAACATTCAAACTTTGTGTTAGTTTGTATTCTCTACGGAAAGTACTATCTTTATTTGTTACTTCGATCTGTATTTTATCTTTTATATTAGTACTTTTATTCGAATCAATTTTATTAATTTCATCCTGAACTAGTTTTGCTAAAAATTCTCTACTTACATGAGGTTTTGTAGCTACTTGATTTGTAGCTTTGTGATTTGATGACTGACGGTTATCTTGTGCAGATTTTCCAGCTGATAAACTCTGCTCTACCTCGTACAGTCGGTCTTGTTCTGCCCATTCCTGTACCTTTTCTGCCATCCAGCTGTACCTCTCTTCCACTGCATATTTGTGCCTGATCAATTCGTCGACTACGTCATCATGTACTCGATTGCACTCTTTTTCAATTATCCCTCTCAACTCTTTGTTTTCTTTTTCTAATTCGAGCATCTTAGCCGTTACCTCTGTAATTTCAATTGTTTCATTAGAATCATTTAAAGAAAACTTTCTAAACTTAGCTGTCCCCACATCCTGACGGAATTTGTTCAATCCCAAATTCAGTTGTATCGGTATATTTGATTTAAAAACTGGGGTGGATTTACCTTTCAAACTTTTCTCAAACTTGACCTTCCAGCTGCCATTTTCCTCAAAATCGAACGGCTTCTCTTTCCCGCGCTAACTACTTCCCGCGTTGCCGGGCGCCGCCATTTTGCCTCGCCGCGCGCGCACAGGTACGTTCAAACACGTTGCCGGCCTCGAGCTGATTCTCGGAATCGCCTGCCGCATGTCTCGTTATAGCTTCTGCGTCATGAAACTGACTATTCTCACGCAAGCTCACAACATTTTTCACTCGCGCACTTCGAGAATAAAATACTGCGACTTACCTCGTGTCTTCGGCATCTGCAAAGATACCCTCTTTGCCCGATCAGACATGTTTTTCCCTCGAGCTGAAAAGTCGCCCCTCTTAACTAAGTAGAACGGCAGATCGTCTCCTTGGCCTTTTTCGAGGAGCGAAATACACAATACCTCTTACTTGATTTCAAGCTTTTGATCGATCAACGGTTTTATCCCCTAAAAAGGCAAATCCGTAATTTTGGCACTTCACTCGCGAGTTATTTTCAAGTGCACGCGCAGGTCTAGAGAATCCCAAGCAGCGCAGTGGAAGCGTGCTGGGCACATAACCTGTTGAGATTAAACTAGACCCTGCGTGACTTGGAAAAATAAACACTCTTTATTTTCCTATTAACACTTTCTTTTATCCAATCTTACCTCGAACTTACTTAACAAATATTAATTACAAAAGAATCAAGCTGACGAAACAATAGAATTACTAAAGCACAAAAGACTCGCGAACGCGTCTGTCTCGTATCGGAGCATACAGAGAAGTGAGCGTCGCCGCCGCAGCCGCGACGTCGACGCTGGCCGCAGTCGGACGGGGAGAGGGGGAAGCATAGTCCCATCGTGTTCTCTCCGCAGTCGTTGGAACTCTGCTCGCTTATCCTCAACAAGTACTAATACGGGGATTTTGGTGAACCATAGCCAAATCTGCAAGCAACCTAGGGTCGTTATTATTCTGAAGCCTATTTCTCTGTCTTTGGCGATGCAGTGGATTATTGCGAGATCTTCTTTCGATGTTTATCACTTGTTGCAAAAAAATACATAAAATCTAGTGAATTAGGATACTACACTAAATGGATACAATATTGGAGAGATACAACAACAAAAGGTGTAAGCATCTTAAGTATGTAAAGCGACCCTAGACGAATAAAAAAAAATACTGTGGGGTTAGAGTTTGAATAAAAAGTTCACGTATTCAAAAGTCGATGAATAAATAAAAAATACTACTTCGGTGTCATTTTGTAATTTCAATATGAAATAATCTACTATGATGTTTTACATAAACACAAGACTGCTGCTTCATTTAAAGTCGATCTGTGGAATTTTAACATTCGGGGTCATGGTCAATCTCAGAAAAAGTTCACATCGTCTCCTATAGCGAAAGCTTATCTGGGCGTGAAACTTCGCGTTCTTTCAGAATCCGAAGTTGAAAACACAGAACATGTTCAACCTCATGGGAGGGTCAACACTTTGATACCCAATAACTTCTGTCTGAGGCACGGTTTTAAAAACCCGGATTTACCAGCTTAATGCCCCAAACAGAAATTTGACCTTGAAATGACTTGTAGAGTTTATTTTGACCCCTAACGCAAAAGCTCATCTGGACGTAAAATTTTGCGCTCTTTTCGAATCCGAGGTCAAAAATAGGGGGTTATATTCAAAAAACAAAAGTTGACCTTCAAATGACCTTGAAAATGAAGTTCAAGGACATATTCAAGGTCACAGAAGGGTCAGGCCCTCAATGCCCAACAACTTTTGTCTAAAACATTTTTTGATTAGATTGCAATTTGTCATGTTATTCAGCTGTCTAAGTTAAAATGGGACAGCCTGTATATATATATAGGTTTATGTATATGTATGTGTATGTATGTATATAGATGTGTGTGTGTGCGCGTGTGTGTATGTATGTATGTATGTATATACGCATGATCTACACTCCTATTTATTCATATATATATATACATGTATGCAGAGCTGTATCTGTTAAACTATTGACATTTGGACTTTGGGCCCATGAATATTTTTGATCTACTAGCTCAGAACTATTATTTCCCGAAATTACAAAAAATTTTGGCCAAAAGCCAGTTTCCATAAGGAAATTGCGGGGTCCATTCTTTAAATTCATTCATATCGTTTGAAAACTGCGTGAGATATTATATGTCACACATTTTTTGCGTACAAATACATACAAGGCATTCGTAATGCGACTATGTCTAAAAACTACATTTGCGGAAATTCAATAGCAAGAGAGGTGTTAAGGTAGTAGATGAAAAATTTTATAAAAATGTTTTATTACGTACTTGTCAGTATCTGGTGTTTTTCGAAGTTGTAAACATAATTCTATTAACTTTTTGCTATCACCAGTATCTTTGAGTACTTGCATAAGTAGTAAAATGCATCTAGACATATGAGAAGCAAAACTTCCTGGTCTATCAATCTCATTACTAGGAATCCGCCATATCCCCTAAAAAGTACAAATGTAATTTATATTTTGAACAGGGTGGTAAATACTTAATATTACTTACATTAAAAAAATTATTGTTTTTTCGATCAACGAAAAGCCCTTGAATAACTTGATTTTTATGGAATTGGCATTCGTATGTTCCCAGCAATAATTGTTTGGATTTATTAATATTTCTATAATTTTTATTGTAGAAGAAAAAGTGAGCTAAGCGATAAATTGATTTGTAATGTTCAGGAAATCTCAGAACACACAGCTCTAATCCCGCTAGACAGCTCTCTATTATTCTAGCTGTGTCTTCAGTAGAGATAGATGAGTCTGAAAAAAAACTATCTGTTACATTTTGATGGTTTCCTTTTGTTAATGAAATAGGGTAATAAATATGCTTCTCATTATAAATATTATTATTTTGATTATAATTACAATTTTTGGTAAACTTGTGAATTATTTAAAAAGATGTGTCAAAGGCTTGTATAAGTAGATAGAAGAATTTAATTTATCTGTATTATAGAAGACATTTTCAAAATGCTTAGTTAATGTGTGTGTGTTAATAAATGAGGGATTTGGTGCAATAAATAATATCACCCATTGTTCCAGTGGACCCTACGAGTTCGTGTTGTATCTTTATTTAATGCTCATTGTTAGAGATTATACTTATATCGTCGGATACGCACAAAATGTGCTCGGGCTTTCTATATGGTCATCTTACGCTCTCGGCGGTCGAGCTGCCACTTTGACTATACTCACGGTCTGACACTATACCTATAGTTACCGCTACCGCGCGCTAGTCTATCCTGCTTGCTATAGTCGCGCACGCGTGCCTGTTCGCATACTCTTTATAGTGTGTACGGATAGTAGCATATAAATTACTCATATCTCAATACACCTCCTAAATTTTTATGCTACTTAAACTTTAAAAAATTTTGTATTTATTTCTACCCAGAGCTTTTGTTAAAATATTAGCAATATTATTTTCTAAGTCTACTTTTACGATTTCACTTCTGTCTTTTCCTAGCACTCATTTACAAAATGATAATGTACTTCAATGTACTTCGAGTTTTTCGTCATGTTACCAAATTTTGCTATTGCTATGACTTCTAAGTTATCCTCGTATATTTTTACTGGTTTTTCTAAATTAATACTAAAGTCTTTTAGCAAATTTTTAACAACTTTGATTTCTCTTACAGCTTCTGATAAAGTACTCAGCAGCTGTTCACGACTTTGTCACACTGCCCTGTTTTCGAACTTTCTAATATATAACATTTCCATATAATCTTATTATCAATCAGCATCAACAAAACTGTTCATGACTTCAGCATTTTCATTCTTTTTATAAGTTAACTTTAAGTCTTTAGTCAAATACAAATATTTTAGAACTCTCAACGCATATTTAATGAGTTTCATCGTAGCTTTTTTGAAATCGACTTAAATAATTTACACTATAACTAACATCTAATCTTATTGCAGAGCTTATATATCATAATGCTCCTATGAGATTTCTATAATTTATATCACTTGATGCTGTTTGTGCGGATTGTAGAGTTAATTTTTGTTTAATCGGTGTTTTAAATAGTTTTCTATTTTCAATATTATATTGTCTAGTTAATGACTCTATGTAATTACTTTGGTCTATTGTCATCTTATAATTCTTATAATCATAATTAATATTTATTCCTAAATAAGTCTTTACTTCGCCTAAGTCTTTCATTGAAAATTTTTGTAACAATTTGGTTAGGATCTCATCAATTTTTCGCATTGTTTTTCCGCAAATCAATAGATCATCAACGTGTAGAATCTAGTAAATTGTTTCGCTATTCTCATATTTTGTGTACAAACAGTAATCGCTTACACATCTTTTAAATCATAGTTTTTGTATATATTAGTTGAAATATTTATACTAAGCTCTCGGACTTTCTCGCATACTATACAACGCTTTTTCAAATTTATATACTTTTTTGGTTTTGTCACTGTAACATAAGGGTTGTTTTACAAATACTTCTAATTTTATTTTTCTATTCAGGAATGAGGTTAAGACATACATCTGTATTGTTATTAAACCGTTTTCACAACAATATGACAATAGTAACTTCAGTGTTTGAATTTTAGATACTGGAGAATACAAGCCTTCCAGTACTTCTCTTTGTTGAAAACCTCGTACGACTAATCTTGCTTTTTTATGATAATCAGATTTATTTGTAAATACCCATTCTAAATCTGAAATTTTCTTATCTTTTGGCTTTTCTACTAATTGCCAAGTTTTATTTTTATTTAAACAATTTCTTGCTCTATTCATAGCCTCTTTCCATAAATCACAATCATTTTGTAACACCCCGTACAGGCTCCAAATAAAAATTATAAATTATAATTAGAAACTAAAAATCTTTAAACAAAATTATAGATTTTACCCGAGTATATCGCACTCTCCCACTCCAAATTAAACGCTTCGGTTCAGCTGAGCTCACAGCTGACAACGCAACACCAGCAGCGCCACGAGCCAGCAAGCGGCAGTAGCAGAAGGCGGCACACAGAAGAGGGAGAGCGCGCAACACGCGCTGTATATCTATATATACCGTGCGACGAACGCAGCGGCGCAAGCGTAGGAGTAGCGGAGCGGCGGCGCAAGCGTAGGAGTAGCGGAGCGACGGCGCAGCGCGCGCGTATTATAATTTAGGCGGCACGATCAACGCTCACTCCGAGGCCTATATAAGGACCCGCACGACCCATACCAGCTCACTAGCCGAAGCGCAACTTAAGCGCCTGCGCAACTAAAGCGCCTAGTCCCTGCTCTTGAGCAATTTATGCCTTGAGCAGGTAAACAAGTTAGAATATTTTCGAATATTTCTTATATTTATAAAATTTCAAGATAGGCAACGACATCGCATCATAACGCGTATCCGTCCTATACCTATAAAATTTTCGATTCATGTAATAACTAACTTAGAACAATTTCATTACCAAAGAAAAACTTATAAAATTTTCGAATACGATTCAATCAGATAACGCAACTTAAACGCGTATCTGTACATCTATTTATCTTTTGTAAGAATCAAAGCGAATATATTTATTTGATTTATGTGAGATTTAGAATATATGCAAGATATACGCAATATTCTACTATATATTTATTTTAATATATCTACTTTTCTTATAAAGAACAAAAATCTTTTTAATTGCAATAAATCCTCACTACCTGGTATCCCGGACCTGAACTACTATTATTAAAAATCATTATACAAAATTATAAATTAAACTTATTTTGAATCTGTCGTCAAAATTACGACACAGATTAAGAAAATGTTCACTGCTTTTCGATAATAAGATTAATATATCTTACACTCCAGGACCGAGAAAAGTCGTGACCGTTTTAATTTTCCTGTAAAGCTTCTTCGTAAGTTTTCGGGTTGTTTGTGCTTACAATGTTTACGTAAATATAAGTAATACGGATTGGATTGACCATATCTATCCGGTTTCTTTTTTTCGCATTTTGACCTTCGCAGTTCAATTTCTTGATCATCAATTTTCTCATCTGATTTATAACTTTGTTTTCTCTTTTTCTTATTTTCATTTACAACATTTTCTTCGATTTCGTTTGATTTTGTTAAGTGACGAAGTTTTTGCATAAATATTCAGAAACATTAAATAAAGAAAACAAAGACAGTAGGAAAACTTCTCGGGTGAAAGCGCGCATGCACAGTCGACGCTGCAGTTTAGCCGTTGACCGTAGCTTAGGCCCATAAGGCCTAATGAATAAGAAATAGAGCGCGGCTAGGCTAAAGTGCGAAGAGAGGAGAAGTAAGTATCCTGCCTGGGAGAAAGCCTCGACTCTCTCTGTAGTACCACCTCCCCTGAATTTCGGTTTTAGTGTGTGCGATCCAAGAGTAAGGACGCATTTTATTCTGAGTTATATCGAGAGTTTAATCTAAAGTTTCTTTTGAGATGAGTACAGAGTGTAATGTCAAGTTTAGTCTATTGTATCTCCTAAATTGATGAAAATAAAATTGATTTTACAAAAGCTCTATTTCACTGAGTTTTGATTCCACAAATTGATTTGTCTGAAATTGATCGTCTAATTGGATTTGTCTAAATATTTTTGACGAGAAGGAAGCCCAAAGAAGTTCTGAGGAAATACATCAAGTTTTGAACGTCATTTCGATCCAGAATAATTTTCTAAATCCCCAAGGCCCCCCATCGAACAAAGTAAGTGTGTTTAAATAAATGTTTTGATACTGATCATTTTGATCATTGAGTAAACAGAGAGTCACGCAACTGCAGTTAGTAAATTCATTCTTTTTTTTTTTTTTGCTAACCGCTCTTGGATTAGAGTGTAGTGCGACAAACCGAACTAATAAAAATAATTGTTGAGATTAACAATCACTTAATAGATTTAGAGTTTTCATTTATACTAATGTCGGATTCATCATCACTCTCATCATCACCTTCAAATCCAATTATTTTTTCATTTTTGATAAAGTCTACATGTCGGGTAACTATTATTTTGCTATTTACCAAAACTCTGTATCCAACGCTTTCATAGCTTACGAGTATATCTATGTCAGCTTTTCTATCCCATTTTAATTGTCCTTTTATTTCTGGAACTCTAACAAATACTTTACTCCCGTATAATTTCAGATTACTAATGTTTAGCTTTTTCCCAAAAAATATTTCAAACGGCGTTTTATTCTTACTTGTATTTGTTATTGTTCTATTTTTTAAATACGCTGCGGCTTTTATAATTTCTGGTCAATACTTATCCATACCATAACTATAACCATTATCACACCTTAAACTTTTAATTTTCTTGCCAGTTAAATTTTCGACTATATTTATATAATCTAAAAAATAATTGTACACTTCATCCTTTAATTTTATCGTATATACTAAAACGCATCTACTAAAATCATCTATTAAAGTCAAAAAATACTTAGATCCATCAAAACCGTTATTTTTATGTGGCCCATTGAAATATGTGTGAACTAACTCTAATATTCCATTTGCACCACTACGATTATTTTGGAGTGACAAATTATGCATTTTATTTTCTATTCACGTTTCATATTTTAGAATTACATTTTCAAAACTTGTTGTCATTCCTTCAACTAATTTTTCTATGCACATTGTATTTAGATAATTAAAATTTACATGCCCCAAGATTCTATGAAATGTTTCCTTTTGTGTTATTTTCTCAACATTATTCATGTATGTCTCTAATTTTTTAACATAACTATTTATTTTATACAAACCATTTTCTTTATATGCAATTTCAATCATATGGTTATTTTTGTTATAAATCTTTGACACGTTTTCAATAGATATAATTTTATTCTTATCTGTTACTTTAGCATAACCAATCAAATTTTCTCCATCTCTTTCGCATAAAATACATTGTATATTGTTATTTTAATTCTCTTATTGTTTATCATAAAATAAGTTATGATTTACCCACTTTATGCCTTTTAAAATTCTACCATCTTTGACTTTAATAGGCTTTTTCAAAATTATCCTCTCAGAAAAATATAAGTCGTTGTTTATATATGGTATGTACATCCACTAAAATCCACTCCAGGTTTTGCTTACACCGTCATTTTTCTTTTCTACCTGTCTTAAAAATGTTCCTGTTGCGACCTTTTTTTCGCAGTTAAAACACTTCAAACGGTCACGACTTTTCTCGGTCCTGGAGTGTAAGATATATTAATCTTATTATCGAAAAGCAGTGAACATTTTCTTAATCTGTATCGTAATTTTGACGACAGATTCAAAATAAGTTTAATTTATAATTTTGTATAATGATTTTTAATAATAGTAGTTCAGGTCCGGGATACCAGGTAGTGAGGATTTATTGCAAATAAAAAGCTTTTTGTTCTTTATAACAAAAGTAGATATATTCAAATAAATATATTATAGAATATTGCGTAACTATTGCATATATTCTAAATCTCACATAAATCAAATAAGTAAATTCGCTTTGATTCTTACCGCTTGCCCTATAAAATTTTTATTTCCTAGATTTGTATTATGATTTTACATCATGATCTAGTTTTACAAAAAGATGTAAGATTTATTTTCTTCATAATTAAACAATATGTACACTAAATTAAGACTTAGCCTATGCTTTATATGTTATAATACACAACTTCAAGACCGGATATCTTAAAAAATTATACAGCTTGAAGGGTAACAAATTATACAACGTTATAGAGATAGAGTTATGTAGTAAGTCTCTTGAGAGTTCTGAAGTGAATACTTCTATAGGCTCGCCAAGTACACATTTTACTGGGGAATGAATCGGTGAGCGGCGACCGTCACGGCAGCGCGACAGACGCATGTTAGCATGCTCGCACAGCTTAGCTCTTTCCTTTTATATCAGCCGCACTTATTTACACACGCTGCAAGCGGCTATCGGGTTATCTCGGATTTCGGACGCGCTAATATACCGGTACCTTTTCATGGTACTTCAATTTTTTTGCGTCAACTAGGCTACATGACTTTTTTCATATGCGCAAAACGTTTGCAGGTGAACATTATTGACTTATTGCGGTAAACATTAATTGACTTATTGCGGTAAACATTATCAATATGATACGCCCTGGCGTAAACCTCGACCGTGCAAAAATGCACTTTCTAAATCTCGGATTACGCACGTTGTGTCATAAAATATCGTACAATACTATTATTCTTATTATATTTTCTTTATTCGTATTATATTTTGCCTATCCTAAATTTACTATTTGATCTATGAATACTTCACCTAAGATTTTTTAACTCTCTGTCAAAGTTTTGATTAAGTTAGAAAAATAAGACAATGGCAGCGATTTACGCATCAAAATCACTAAATTATAAAAATTTATTAAAGTCACAATTAAATGTATCCTTGTAGATTAGTACTTTGCACTCAACGAAGAGACATTTGAATTTGCGTCGAAGACTAATTTATTTCAGTTTCGCCGCAAAGACTATAGTATATATATTTTGAACTCTTGCGTCAAAGACAAGTCTTTATTGATCAGACACTTGAAATCTCTCTCCCAAGTCTTGAGCGACTAGCTCGATCGAGAGCCGAATTCGTTCTAATACTGCGTCGAAGCTCGAGTGAGCCTCTCGCTTCGCCACCCATCGTGGCGGCTGGCCGGTGGCGCCTAGGAGCTGCCGGTGGTCGAGTGGGGAGACTGCTCTACACAAATTTAGCCACTCCCATTTAGTCACTCCCCCCCCCCCCAGTGGCGAGTGCGGGCTGCAGGAGAAACGTTACGGAGCGTTGTTGCCTGTTGAGGGGATGATCCTGGGGCGACTGGTATGGCGAGGCAGGCGCTGATGTTGGAGCGGCCTGCGCCAAGGAGGGCTGTGGGCGGGCAGCGGAAGCTGTTGGAGAACCGGAGGCAGGCCTGCTGGTGTAGATGTGGCCTGCGCCTGGAGCGGCTGCGAGGCGGGCAGCGTAGACTGCCGAGGAACAGATGAAGGCTCAGCCGGGCCTGCTGATGATGTTGCGGCCTGCGCCTGGAGCAGCTACGAGGTGAGGTGCTGGAGAGCCGAGGGAGGCCCAAGCAGGCCCGCTGATGGTGATGCGGCCTGCGCCTGGAGCGGCTGCGACGCGAGGCGCTGGGGAGCCGACGGAGGCCCAAGCGGGCCTGCTGATGGTGATGCGGCCTGCGCCTGGAGCGGCTGCGAGGCGGGCGGAGGTTGCGGCTGGATGGCTCACGTCGGCGCCGTCTGGTCAGCTATCTCGAGGAAGGCCGGTTTAAGTGATGCGGTGGAAACGGCCTTGGATGCGCCGTTGATCTTGCCGTTGAGGGTTCGGTGCATGCGCTCAACCATGCCGTTCGACTGCGGATGGTGTGGTGTCGTCCGGACTGGGTTGGCTCCGATGATGCTGGATAAGGCCGTGTTATGGTGAGAGGTGTGCCGTAAACGCAGATCCACCGGTCGAAGAATGCCCTGGCGGTGGTGACTGCTTTTTGATCCGGGATGGGGATGGCTTCAGTTCATCTTGAGAATCGATCTACGATTGTCAGACAATATTGTAGTCCCGAGTTAAGCGGCAGCTTGATGAGGTCAAGGTGAATGTGGTTGAAGCGCGCGTCTGGTACTGTGAAGTCTCCCAGGGCCGAACGATTATGCCGATGAACCTTTGACTGCTGACATGGGACGTAGCTGCGCGCCCAGCGCGCGACGTCCTCGCTCATGCTTGGCCAGAAATATTTCTGCACGGTCTGTCGGACAGTTGCTCGTACACTCGGTTGTGAAAGACCGTGCGTGACGTAGATCATGGTCCTTCTGAGCTGCCGAGGTACGTATGGCCGGACCAGATTGCCGTCTACTGCGCAGTGGAGCGTCGCGTCGCCGATGTTGAGTGTGCGCAGGGCGAGCGCTGGTAGCGAAGAAGCCAGGATGTGCGGCAAGTCTTCGTCGTCCTTCTGATGTTGTGCCAGGATGGCAGGACACGTTGCGATGGTCTGCCGCGTGACGGCCTGCTGCTGTAGCATCGAGGTGATCTGGGCGAGGCCAAGCCGCAGCGAGACAGCATCTTGCGTCGAGATGGGCGACGAGGTGTCTGAGGAGATGCCGCTCGATGTTGTTGTGTGTGCGGGTGAGCTCGGGCGCGAAACTGCGCTGACTGTGATGCCTGGCGAGACGAGTTCGTCTGCCAAGGTTGCGAGCTCATCGAGAAATGTTGCTCGTAGCACCCTGCACATGCGGTTGGCTGGCGCTGGCACCAGGTCGAGCCACTTGACTCGTAATGCTTCGTCTGTGATGGCTCTACCGGAGAGGCGGCGCATGTACCGCAGCAGCTGCGTGGGTATCCGGTCACCCAGCTAGACTTAGTTCAACAGCTGGTTCAGCTAGTGATCGACTGAGACGGCGAGGCGCAGCATGACGGCCGCATTTAGTGTTTCATAGCGACGGTCTGTAGGACGGGCGAGGATCACATCCGATATCTCAGCGCGTGGCGTGTGGCTGCTCGTATAGCGGAACGAGACTCGCTGCGCAGCACTTGGCTGTGCGCTCAGAGCGCCACGGTGTGGCGCGCTGTGCGAGCCGCCTGTTGGCGCAAGGCGGACGGGAGCGGAGCCAGCAGATCGCGCGCGAAAGTTCGCTTGCTCGACGCTAAGATGGCTGCTCAAAATGGCGGCAAAACGACGCGGCGTGCGGCTCTAGCGGCCTCGATCGCGACGCGCGTCGGGAGGCGGTGAGAACGCACTAGAGAGAGGATATAAGAGAAAAATGTGCCCAGTGGCACCGCGACGACGACCGTGCTACGCACCAGGTCTCGCAGATGAGCGCAGAGCGCAAAATGAAGCGACTCGCTGCTTGCATCTCGTGGCACGACTATGCGAAAGATGTAAGCGACTCGTGGGTCGCGCGCGGCTTGGTAGAAATTTTCGGGAGTACCTGGTGCTCGCAGGGCTTACTACACTGTAGCGACGATGGTATGTGCTGCGCTTCGCCTGATGGTAACTGCGTTGGCGTAGACCCTGGTCGTGCAGTGGTGGTTGCGTTGCGTAGCTGCTTCCGAGGTCCCGGCGGCTGGCTATAGATGGGCTGCGGCACGGGATGGTCGGCTGAAGCAGTCGTTGCTTGGCGAAGTTGTTAGCGAGGTCCCGGCGGTTGGCTGTAGGTGGGCTGCGGCACGTCACGCTCGGTTGAAACGGTCGTTGCGCTGCGTAGCTGCTAGCGCGGTCCTGGCGGCTGGCTGTAGATAGGCTGCGGCACGGGACGTTCGGCTGATGTGGGAGAGAGAGAGAGAGAGAGAGAGAGAGAGAGAGAGAGAGAGAGAGAG
>QLSS01000398.1:2318-33824 GCA_024372645.1 Trichomalopsis sarcophagae
TGGTGGGGGGGGGTGCTCGTTTTAGCGGGCGCCCCCCCCCCCCCAACGCCCCCTCCCACTTGCCCCCCCCCCCACCAAATCACGTAAAATTCCTTCTCTTTTACGTTATTTTTGAAAAATCAAAGAATATTTATTATTTGGAAATGCATATAGTGATAAGCGATCTTATTTGTTATTATTTTTAATTATTAGAAATAGCCATTTTTTCTAATGTACTTTAACTTACAAAATCGGCGGGCTGATTGGGCGATCTTGGTAACATTAGTCAACGTTGACAGGCGTGAATAGTAATAACTCAGCCTGGCGCCCTCGACTTGTTTGTGAGAATTGTCTCTAGCTAGCCTGTATATGCGGAGATCTGAATCAAGCATGGAGTTCCTGAAACGTCTGTAAAGGCTATCTCTCTCAGATACAAGGTCATGAAGAGCCGTGGTAAACCACGGGTGACGCTGTCTTCTTAGTGTCACAGTCCGTAATAGGGTGAGATGATTGATGGCGTTAGTGAGGTTAGCGTTAAATGTGGATATGCATTCATCGAGTGTTGAAGAGGTGAGGGATAACCAGTCACATGCGCTAAGAAAGTCCCTTAGCTTCTTGGCGCTGATTCCTTTAAAGTTTCTGTAAGAGTATGTGTTAGGTACGTATCGTGGAATCTGTACGTTGAGAGTGGCCGTGCTAAGGTCATGTCCGTTGATGAAAGGTGAATTTGTCTTCCAGTATAACAGCAGACGATCCTGCTCGTCGATTAGACACAGGTCAAGCCAGGTATCAGAACCCTGTTTGTGGTGCGTGGCACCATAGGGAACAGATAAAAGGGAGTTTTCCTCAATGAAGGCCTTGATGAGCTTGGCATTTTCAGATGAAGAAAGTTGGTCAAAGTTGAAGTCTCCCATTATGACCTTCGTGGAATAGCTATGTATGTTGGTTGTTAGTTGGTCTATGAAGTTAGAGCCTTGGAAGAATGGAGCATGAGGTGGACAATACACAACCCCCACGAAGATAGGAGAGACTCCCTTTGCCGATACCTCACAAAAGAGATATTCAGGCTTTCCTGGCTTATCAGACCATTCACCGTTAGATGATGAAATAATGCTAACTGTCAGTGATTTGTGTATGTATAGGGCCACACCTCCTTTGTTTCTGTTTCTGTTTCGTCTATACAGTAGGTAGTCGTCCATTGAAGGGATGGACGTTACCTTGTCGTGACCCGTAAGCGAGTTCGCATTAAAATAACAGACTCGTAGACCTTCGGACAGAGATACCTTAGAACCAGATGAAGACGTGCTGGCGCACTTGAAGATAGGGTAACGGCTAGTGGTGGCAGTCTGCCGTCACCCCTGGCGGAGCTGTTAGTATGATCAAGCCTCCCCATGGTCCTGGCGGATACTACGTCTCTTCTAAGGACGGTGGGGTCAAGCGCGTTTACAACTGAGAAAGTGAGGAGGTGCTGCGAGGTTTTACGGGTATAGTGCAAACCCGTGACAACGACCTCACAGTGCGAGGTCTGCTCCTGGCACCTCTTGACCTCGGACATTTCACTGCGTAGGCTGCAAATCTCCGCAATGTTGGGCACAGTGGTGCCGTTGTCCTGCTGCATCGTCAGGCTCCTCGATGACAGATCTTGGATTTGTGCCTGTAGCTTAGTGATGGTGGACTCATCATTGTGTATGCCAGTTTTGAGTGCAAGCAGCTGATCGCGGGCCTTAAGTCGCTTCTCCAGTGGGCCCAGACGCTGCTCAATTTTAGAAATCCTCTCCGACACGATGTTCTGGGTCTTAAGGGCCTCCATTTGAGCATTATATATGTCGTCCAGTGCTCCGCAAATGTCCCTTAACGGACTGTCAACTTGGCCGAAAGCATTATTGAGGGATTTCTCAAGGTGTTGGCTGATGGTGGTACTGACCTCGTCTTCTTATTCACCGGCTGCTGTTGTTTGGGAGTTTTCTTGCCTGCTGTTGTTGTTGCAGTTACTTCCGTTGCTGATGTTGTGTCAGAGGTGGATTTAGTCCTCAGTTTGGCAACCCTGGCGTGAGAGAGAGAGAGAGATTTTTAGAAGTTTTAGAAATTTAAAGTTTTAGAAATTTTTACGGGAAATTAGAAATTTTTTTTGTAATTAAACTAAAATATAAGAAAAATGGCTCAAGATTTAAACCAGACCAGAGAGGATATTCTCGCGATCGCGAACGTGGAAGCCAGAATAAAGGCTCTGGACCAATTTTATCGCGTCCAGCGAGCAGAACGGGACCGACAAATGTTGGACGTGTCCTGCAGCACCCTGGAAGCGAACCAGACTCAGAGTATTGCTCGAGCGGTCATGCACATTCCCGAGTACGACGGGACTAACATGCATCTGAAAGAGTATTCGCAGGATGTGGATAACGGATTTACGTTACTTTCACGGGGCTAGGAGCCACAGTATTTAAGATTCATAATATCAAAGTTTAAAGGTAAGGCCAGACAAATGTTAGAAGGGCATACGTTCAATACATTAGAAGATCTCAAGAAACACCTAAAGGATAGCCTTGCCCCTCAAAAATCATACGGTTATTATTTAAACGAAATTCAATCAGCCACAATGGGAGGGAGAGAGCGTCCGCCAGTTTTACGGACGTTTGGACGCGTTGATAAACTCAGCAGTTACAGCTATGAAAGAAGGACTGATAGCACAAGCAGCTGTGGACCAGAAACCCCACCTTGAGCTGTTAGCATTGGAGTCCTTTTTCAATGGGCTACCGGACGGATGGAAGACAGGATTAGTGGACTCAGCACCGCAAACACTACACGCGGCCTACAACATCGCCCTAAACGATGGGAAAGCCAGAATAAAGATGACCGGAGACAGATACGTGTATCCTAGAGTATATTATGTGTATTGCAACCCCGATCAGAAACCGAGAGAAAGGGAAAATATTCCAGACTTCGTCCAACCTATGAAAACCGTCAACAACAATTTTGAGGACGAAGCAGACACTGGAGCAAAAAGAGTAAATTTTCACGATGATACTCACAGAAAAAATGAACTGACATACTCATATAATCCGAACGATACCTATTTTCCAAAAACTGTGATTGAGAACGGGTGAATAAATGCTCCACCTCAATTGAGTTACGCGAGGGCAACCCACGGCTCCAATACGTATATAGAAGTGGCCACAAAATCAGTTGCGAAGCAGGTCAGTATCACCAGGATTCCCTCAAATGTCAGCGGACCACGGACAGTATGGACATCCTTATCCACCGACAATGGGTTCATACCCGTATGTGCCACCACCGCCATTTTCCTATTACCCTCCTAGTAATCCTCCGTTTGCTTTCCATACAATAATCCATATTTGCAGTATCCAGTGCAAAGACAAATGCAGGGTTTTGGATATCAACGGCGTGGCCATCAATGGAAGGCAAGGTGATGGAGCCCAACGACGATAGGAACACATCAGTGTCACCGTGCCGAAGAGATAAAAACCATTTAAACTGGGAGGAAGTTCGTTGGAAGGATGCGGCGACGGGCTCTTTGGAACTGCAGCAGCGTCTAGTCAGCCCAAGACCAAACCAGACATCAGAAGGACAACACAGATTATACGACTCACGACGAGAGTCAAGAGAACCCTAATAGTGAAATTAACAATAGAACAACTAGCGGTACCAGAAGCTCTGTGCATCATTGATACCGCAGCTGAGATAAATGCTGTTAAACATGATTTACTACGATCAGAAGAAGTAATAGAACACGATGAATTTATAAACATTATGGGGATAGCACCCCATAGATTTGGAACAGTAAAACTAACATTTATGGGTAAGATACACATTTTTTATGTGTTACCCTCGAGTACACCATCACATGAAGACATCATATTGGGAAATCCGTTTCTTCACGGAGAGAAAGTGAATATCATGTTCGGTGATGAAGTACTAATCACCGCAAGTCACCCTATAGCTGCAGTGCACTTTGTATATAGGAACTTTTCTGAAAATCAAGTGGACACAGACATAAAATATGGTCCGATAAGTACTGAAATACTACCTGCTGAGCACACCCAGACAGCCGCAGAAAATTTTTAATTCCCTTATGAGTCAGAAGCCATCAATCCTAAAGTTCAGGACTTGCCAACCAGATCGTTCAATCCGGATGGATATAAATTGAAAAAGAATGTCTGGCAATGGTAGAAGCCGTAGATTATTTTAGACACTACCTGTACGGAAGGCACTTTACGTGTTCGGAGACTATAAACCTCTAACCTAGATGGACTCTTTGAATTATCACTACACTTTTAAGTATACTAGGATCATTTAGTGCGCTTCGCGCGCGCTTCATTATTCTATTTACATGCGATATATTTGAAATTACTCTTTAATAATTCCTTATTTGTATATAATATTTTTTAAAATTTTTTATTTCAGGAACACCAATTGCATTAAAAAAAAAAAATATGTTCTAGGAAATAATAAATAAATGTAAATTATATATTACATGTATAATTCTTTATAAACGTAGTTTTTAACCTGTAAGTTTTGTCTTTGATGATCACCTAAGTAAATTGTTAATGAATCCGAAGATCTAACTCTTGACATTGCTACATATAATTGGTCGATTAAAAACGTCTCTTCGAAGGTCAATGGCGATTTTTTCATTGCAAAAGCCAACTTAACAGGAAATTGTGTTCTTTTAACCTATTAACTTTTCAACGTGTTTATTTATTATGTTATCTCGATTGATTGACTATTTCGATTCCTAAATATTATATTCAAAAAGGTCAAACAAGTAAAACATTTCATAAACGATCTAGTAGCGGCTTATTGAGAAGGTGTTCAATTGAAAAATGTCCAATAAGAACAAGGATCTATTGTAAAGAATGCGCAATCTATATGTATGTAATAATTGTTGGGCAACAAAGCACTGATAGAAGAAATATAAAAGTGAGAGGCAAGGGGACTCACGAAAAAAAGCACCCCGAAAGGTGAGAGGCAAGGGGACTCACGAAAAAATAGCACCCCAAAGGAGACAAAGTTCTACCACGTCCACGCCGTTGTCTCTGGGTAATGCTAAGAGTAGAAAAAAACAATGTATATGTACAGAATGAACAAGGAAGTAGTCAAGGAATCCTCAAATTTTTTCAAAAATTTTTTAGGTATTTTTGATAAATTGGATTTTTTGAAAATCAAAAATTGTCTCAAAAAATTCTGAAAAAATTCGAAAGTGTTATTTGACTAACAGACATTTTTATTCTTATAAAATTTTTTTTAAAGTTAATAGTTTTTGAGTAAACAAAAGAGTAGATTTTTATAAAATTTTGTCATTCTCGCCGGCATTTTGAAAAAACGCGTTGATGAATTTTTCTGAAAAAAAATTCCTCTTAATGTTCGAGTGTCATGATCACCTCTGATTCTAGTCAAAATTTGATACCTTTGCGTTATCATTGTAAAAAAAATGCGAAAAATTTTTTTTTTCAAAAATTTTCACGTTTTATACGTTTAAATCGGCCATATTTTGTTTCTCGGTGTCTAATCGAAATTTTGAGCTCTGATTCTGAAAGAGCATCAAATTTCGCGTAGGAATAGAGTTATTGCATTATTTTTTTAGGCCGAAATTTTGGTCCGATAACATAATAAATAAACCGGTTGAAAAGTTAGTAAAAATTCTGATCACCTCGGCGTTAATGGGTTAAAAGAAAAAGGATATATTTTTTACAGTATAATGTAATACAATTTAAAAATACAATATCATTAGCCTTATCTCCCGTAAAAAAGTTGCATTTCAATAAGTGATTAGAAAAATCTATTACTCGCAATCGAGTCCCATTGCACAAGCCTTCATTAATACTTATATTTCTTATAAGCATAACAATACAATTTTTGCGTAAACGTAATTCATAGCGAGGCAAATTAGATGGAGTTAAAATTCAAATATTCTGGTAACATTATTTCATTTGATTCTCCGTTATCACAATTTTCAGTACTATCTATACCAGTATAGACATGTTCTGTATTGATATCTAGAAGAGCAGTAACTTGTTTATTAATTTCATCAATGTCAATATTTCTCGCGGATAAAATAGTACATTTACTCATTTCGTCAAATTTTGCTTCTGCGATAAAGTTGCCAAATATATGATGAGCTATATTACTATTGGGTTCTATAATGTATTGTTGAGATAGAGTTAAGTTATCGTTTGTATCGTTTAACGTTCCATCACCAACTAATATCAAAAAATTTGCAAAATCGACTTCATTTGGCAAAACTCTCATATTAGCAGTAAGATTATACGTTAAAAATGTTTTCACGAATCGCTATATTTATTCGAAAGACTTACTGTTTCACTTCTTGTTTCTCTGACTTTAACAGAAAGAAGTTGTCGAAAATCTCCACCTAAAATAATAATCTTGCCACCAAAAGGTAAATCATTGTTCATGACAGATTTTAATGTTCTATTAACTATTTCTAAAGCATATTTAGGTGCCATAGGTGCTGTGTCCCAAATAAAAACTTTAGTTTCTCTTAGGAAAGTGCCTTCTTTAGACTGTACTTTAATACTTGATGATGAATCATTAAAAAATGGAACTGGAAGTCCAAACGTTTTATGTACTGTCTTGTCATTTGGTAGTAAAGTTGCAGCAATACCAGTAAACGCCATCAAACAAACGTTAATATTTTTAGCTGACAGTAAATTGTATACAGTTGTATAAATGAACGTTTTTCCGGAACCTCCCGGTCCATTTATGTATATACAATTATCAGTTGTGTAATGGTTAGTAATTGCAGCTTGCAAAATGGTGTCAACTATTTATTTTTGTTGTTCTTTTAATTGTCTATATTGTTGTTGACCCAGTTGTAACATATCTTCTAATTGAGCGTTGTTAATTTCAGATAACGTATTAATTTCTTCTACTGTTTCTTGTACTGTTTGTTACATAGTAGGAAAATCAGATAAACTTCGATCTTCATTGCATAACAAAGTATTAGTATGAGCATATGCAAGTTGATGACTGATATGAATAGAATGTGTACGCGAAAAATCGTCGAACATAGCATTTTTATATTTATTCCATAATTCTTCAGGATTGATGAGATTGCAGTGTATTAAAATTCTAACAAATAATTGACGAAGTCGTTATTCTTGCCTACTCTTCATCATCTTCGATAAGTCCTAATGCTAAACAGGTTGCTGTAAACGTAGGTTGTAAAATACCATCGACTGCCCTTAAGTCATTAAAACTTGTAGCTCCTCTGACATGTAATAATAATAATTGCAAATGAAATAATTCTAATTGAGTAGCGCTAACAGAGTAAATGCGTTCAATGCAATTAAAATGTTTTTCACATATATCCCATTTAGATACCGTTACACCGTCAACGTGTTGTTTTTTATTTAAGTGAAAAATGATGGAATATCTTTGTACAAATATTGACGCGCATCAATATTTTCTAAATTTAATTTAAAATAATCTAGTAAGATACTACTTGCTTGTGCTAAATTTTCGGGGAGATCAATAGTATAATTAGAAACTATCAAGCTATGCAGATTCGGTAAATGAACTGGCATTCGAACCATAGCATGACTTTTATCTTGCAAAGCTTTACTGAGTATCCTATAACATGCTTCAACTGGGCCAACATATCAAGTTTCTATAAAATCTTTAATTTCATCATGATTGATAAGACTTCCATCGATACGTTCTCCGATAATAACAGTAGCTGCATCATGTCCTTTATAAACATATTTATACAAATATTTGACTGATTGAATGCTAGCCATAATTTCAACGTTAATGTGACAATTAAATATTTCTAATAATGTCGGGCAACATGGTACAACCCATCTGTTATCAAGTATGTGACCGTTTGGTAATTCGTGAGTAATATCATTTCTCCTACGGTAATTGGGATAATTTATTTCATCCATATTTGTTTCATCATTATAACGTTTGGGAAATTTTTTAGAGCATTTGTTGTCTACCATACACCAGCTGCCACACGGTCCATGAATCATATTCTTTATAACAATTGCATGCAATCTAGGGTTTTTTGCAATGTCTGAAATTTCAGCTAATATGAATTTATCAACTATATTACGAATAGTTATTTTATATAGATGCGTCAATGTGATTAATAAATGCATGTGTGGCAACCCTCTCTTCTGAAACTCTATAACGTAAACGTAACAGGACACATCTCCAAAACATTTTTTCTTAAGAATAAAGTCAAGCAAAAGATCTTTTTTAAGATGAAAGACGCGAGCTACAATATCAGGTCTATTACAAGGTTCTTGTCCAGGTAATAAGTTCTCTTGAATTTCTGGCCATTTAGGATTACATGTCATGGTAAGATAAATATCTCGTTTACCTTTGTCATTTACTAAGGCCATTGCATCTTGGTAACATTGTACCATATGGCGTGGAGAACCAATAAATGTAGATGGTAAAATAATAGTTTTTCCAACTTGGCCATTAATGTCATTCGTTGAATTTTCGAAGTAATCATGTAATCCTTGATATGTATCTGTCTTAATTTCTTTTTGATGATCTTTGCAAAATTGAATTCTATTTTTTTCAATCTTTACGTAAGAGTCAATAACCCATTGCTGAAATAATTTACGTCCAAAAAGGAGAGGATTAAATACAGAATCTCTAATAGCAATTTTATATTTAGTATAAGCCATTCGTGTTACTCGTCGATTACTATTGTTGTTTGTACGAATTCGTTCTAAATTTCGATACCAGCCTAATGTTCCATAAGGGTAAAAGAGAGGGTATATCCATGGTTCAACATTTGGATCCATCGAGCTGACACATTGTAATGATTTAGTACGCGTGTTTTTGATCGTACCAAATGATTCCGGAATTTATCCATCAGCTGTTGTAGAAAAAATAGTAGCTACCTCATTTGTACGTTAAAAATTATATCTTCGTCTATCAGTACCTGGTTTCAAAGAAAAATTCTGGTTGTTGTTCCTAATAATTGTATCTAAAATAGTGATTGTAGTTTTGTCAATGAGTGGGTCTTGATTCGTTCTGACGTCGATAGCTTCGTCTTGATCGACAAAAAATAATTGTCCAGATGTCGGATTTTCATTTTCTATTGGATATAAAGCTGTATTGATTTGATAATATATTTAACCATGAATTTTAAAACAGTACGGTCTTGAACGACTTGATTGAAAAGAAACTGAATTTGCATTAAAAGAAGCAAATGATAAAGAATTATTATAATAACGAATATTTTGAAAAAAATTGTTTGATTTTTCATGAGTTCCATTAAGTAATTGTAAAAGCTCTTGTGGGAATGCAGGTGCAGGTGTTAAAGCCACTGTTCCGTGCCTGCAACAGTCGTTAAAATATAATCCTTTGTTAGCTACTTTTTCAGAAAGAAAATGTTTTACATTGCAATGAGTACATAAAAAATTCATTAATACTAAATGATCTTGTTCATTTGCAATAACATTTCTTTGTTCATCATTAATTAAATTACGGGCAGCTTGACGCCTACTCCTTTGATTTGCAGCATTTTTTTGTAGTCTTTCATTTTGAAAAATGTCTTCTTCTTCGTCAGTAAGCATTAGTCTTCTTGGTGCCATTATAATATATTACAAATTTGACTGTAGGTAGTTATAATAAATTGTTATTAATAATTACTTCTAAATAAAATAAAAAATTGAAGTTATTGTTGAAGATATTTTGGTTGTTATAATAATAGTTAAGTTTTTTGATTGTAGTAATTATTTAATTATTGGATTAAATTTCTGTATTCGGTTATTGGTTAGTTTAAAGGTTAGCTTAGTTCTTGGGTTAATATTCAATTTTGTTGTTATAGTTCAAGTTGGTTGGTTGGTTTGAGAGGTTAGTTGATGTTGTTAAATAAAAAAAAAACAAATTATAATAAAGACAATCTTTTATTGACAGCAAAAATGTAGTCGTTATTCGTAGGTATTCTTCAGATATGAATTCACAATAATTCACAATATTTATATGCAGATAATGATGTTGTATATCTAAAACCTGTAAAAAAATTGTATTAGATCAGCATAGAATAAAACTAATAATAATTCTAATAAATATTAGAATTTAAACCTTATGATATCAATACATATACTTACAGAATTTTATTTGTGCGATGATCACGTAACAGAATGTAACAATTGTGGGGCATACAATCTATTGATTTGTAACATTGATGAAGGTGATCAGCGATTTACCACGTATAATAATAAAGATCTTTTCCAATTACTTGTCAAAGCGTTCTCGCCTGTTACATATATCTACATTTCAACAAAGAACGAAAGTAAATTATGTCACTACGAATTGACCTCAAAAATTTTTATGAAATAAATGTGTATATATATACCTTGAGAATCGAAAATCATCAATAGTATGGTGTAAAGAGGAACAACATCCCTCGCTACGTCGGTAATCGAGGCAGGATAGAGAGTGACGAAATAAGACGGCGTTGGCTCACAAGCGGTAGCACGCGCGCCAAGAGATCTCGGGAGCGCCGGATCGATTCTCGGTCCCGGCGTCTCCTTTTGTGATTTTCTCCTGTCACGTCAAGTCTCACCCCGTTACATGGCTGCCCACGTTGGGTGCCAATGTAACGGGGTGTGGGTTCGAGCAGCGAATTATTATTTCAACAACTGAATCGCGCTCCCTCGATGCGGCGAAGGACTCCTCTACGCCCGCGAAACACAACCGTTGCATGCAGCTGTCTCAGCTGCTTCTATCTTCTGGGTTTACGCGCTACCTGACGCGTGCTCGACTGCTCCAGTGCGTTAAATAATTGCTAATAAATAACGTCCGCGGAGACGGCGGTATTCGCAGGAAGGAACAAGGATCGCAGATAACGAGCACGGTTTCGAAATGACGACAAAATCACGTTAAATAAAAACACTAGTGTTATATTTACAAGTCGCGAAATAAACGTGATTTTACATAAACAAAAATTATAACACGCGAGTCGGCAACAACTTTGCGACTCGCCGCGATGCTAGAATATTCGCGCTCGCACGTGTGTCCCGATGTGAAGGTCGCGCGCGCCGGATTACCCTCGCATGGATAAGATAGGGGGAGCCCAGGTCAACTTTGAATCATCGGTGCGCAACCTGGGGCTGGTGCTTGACTCCAAACTTACGTGGAAAGAGCACGTTACACAAATCTGTAAACGTGCTTACTCTTTAATGTATCAGCTCTATTTTTTTCGGAAAAGCACTAGCCTCAGATTGCGCAAACATTTAGTGCAAGCACTCCTGTTTCCTCTCATCGACTATTGCTCACTTGCTTACTGTAACCTGACCCAGAAACTTGACTTAAAACTGCATAGGCTTGTCAATAAGGGGATCCGTTATATCTACGGTGTAAGGACGGACGAGCACATCTCGCCTTACAGGCGTGAGCTGCAATGGCTTACCACCGCCGGACGTAGGAAATACTTCATGGCCTGTTTTCTAAGAAAAATTTTCAACACCTCAATACCTACTTATCTATTAGCCTACTTTGATTTCCACGTCGCCCTCAGACCTGTGAGAGGTGATACACCGCTACGAGTTGGCTGCGGTGTTCAACTCGTTACAATGGTAATCGTACTACATACAATAATAGATTGTTTCTACCTCAAATCCTCTCTTTTCCCCTCTTATCCTCTCTTAATGTAGTAAAAAGTAAATGCCTAATTCTCGTGTTCAAACTCGTCAGATACCACTGTGATTTAGAAACAAAAACACAGGTTAACGTTTTGCTACGAAAATGAATTGATAAAAAAATACTTTTAGCTATTATGAAAGATGCGTTATTCGCTATACATGAACTGCAGTTGCAAGCCATGCCAACTTGCTTTTGAAATGCGTTTCTGTTAATAATAATAATAAAACAAAAATCTAGTCATTATAACTGAAGTGATTATATATTATAATTATCTGCACATTAAATTTTGTGCATAAATTTGTTTGCATAAAATTTATATTTTTAAAATCTACAGTAAAAATACATGAAATTAATTTTTTATTTAAAATCAAATATGTAATTTTATAGTTCTTATAGTCAAAATTTAATCATTTTTTCTTTATCAATAAAAATAAAACACAAAATATCGAAATAGTTTATTGAGGGTAATCTTTGTTACACAACAATACAATAACTTTCAAAATTATTATGTTTTACAATCATAATCATTATTTAAAAATTTTTATTTAAAATAATAAATCTCAGTTGTTCTGGTCAGTTTCTTAATTTTCGATTTAAATATACGCTAAAATAACATCTTGATCTTTTCATAATGATGATAAGTATATCTTAATTTTATATTAATATTTGCTAAAAAGAAAATGAAATGTCTTTGAGGACGAACATAATTTTTTTCAAAACTAAAAAACAATAAAATGTGTTCGAGAACATTATATTATTTTTTATAATGTTTTCAATGTTTTGTTTTTATGCACCTCTTAAAAATTTGAGACTTCATCATTAAAAAAAAAAATTTTGTCACATAAATAGAAATAAAATAATTGTAATATTGTAGGTATATACTAACACCCAAATTCTCCAATAATATTCGTAATACTAATACACTTTAAGTTATACTATCAGCCTCATGTTTGGAAGAGAATTTAGGTATCAGTAATAAGTACAATAATAATTTGTCTCATACATTAAAGATATCTGATTTTTACATTACAACAAACTTAAAAATATTACGATGACGTGTGTCTAATAATCTAATAATAAACGTGTAATACTTGATAGTCAGTGTCATGCAATCAGTTTGCTATCAGTATTACAGTTTAACATATTTTTATAATAAATAAATCAGTCTTGAAATAGTAACTTGTTTCGTTCCTCGTTTAACCTGGGCTGCAGGCATCTGCTCATGCTCCGTATCTAGAGTGATATCACTGGAGTTCTTGCAGGACATTTTTAATAAGCCATCTGAAAATATGAATAATTCATGAATAATTTAATAATTATTATTATATTATTATTATCTGTTTTTCTGTTTTTTCAAGTAAAATAAAATTACAATACATATAGTATATTATAATATAATAGTACTTATCAGGATTGACTACGTTACCGACCACTATTACGTACACTCCTTTTTCGATAGTTAAAGTTACGTAGTTGCCTATTTGTACGGTGATTTTGCTTCTCCCATCAGTGATAGCACCATATCCATAGGTCATGCTATCATACATTGTTGATGTATGCGCAAATGGAGTCTTTATATAGCCCTCAATAGCTGCAAAATTACATTTTATTATATTAAAAAAAATTACGAATGAAAATTTGAGCAAAAAATGAATCATAATAATATATACATTACAACTTACATATTTTCTGGTCGACTGCATTCTTTACTGATTCAAAATCCACCTGATTAACCATTGAGGTCTCCGTTTCTGCCACTGCTAAATAGATTCCAAGATATCTGACGGTAGTCGACTTTGTGAAGACAATCTCATATGGTAATACCCCCAATGATGTCTTCTCGTTATTCATGAGTGCTACTTTAGCGAGCGCTCCATTGAAATGAACAGCCTGTAAACAGAATTAAAAATTGTAAATTGATGGAATTAAAAATTGTTTTAATATCAATCAAGTTATTATATATAAACAGTGAAATAAAAAGAATCTTACTTGATTAATGGTGATTTCTGCTTGATACTGCTTAATCAGGTCTAAACCCCATATTAGACACATGCGTTACGTGACAACTTCCCTGATCTCGCACTTGAAATAATAATTTCAAAAGTGAGATCGAGAAAGTTCTACACGTATAAAGGTACAGCGAGACTCAAGGCCACAAAAGTATCAAGTGGCTAAGAATCTCGCTAACCTAAACAACTTCCCCGCCAACGGCTAGAAGCGCACGTGCGGAGCTACGTTGCAGTTTCAGCGCGCAACTAGTTGCCGGGCCCCGTAAGGCCTAATGAGTGCAACACGACAAGCATCGACATTGTAACGCGGCTGAGGGGAAGTAAGCTGGCGACAGCGTGGGAGGTCCGGAACCTCTTCCAAGCACTTTTGAACCACGCTGCTCTTTCACTCCGTGATCGGGCGCAGAAGCCGGCGGACCTCTACATTTCAAGGTTTAATTAAGATTTAGAACTAAGATATTTAGATTTATTCTTTGTTTCGAAGTTCAGTATGAGATATATCCGAAATTTTAATCAAGAGACTTTTCATTTGCATTTGTATCCAAATTCTGTAAAGGAAAGAAAATATACGAATAAATTTGGTCCATAGTTATTTTGATCTTTCATATTGAATAATTTCCCAAACACCACTTTCCAAATTTCTGAAGTAAAAAAGTGGAAAAAGGATAAGACTAGAAAAAGGAAACCCAATTAGGAATTTCCACAGCCAATAGACACAAGGTAAGGTGTTAATTTATCGTTTTGAACTACCATTAAAAGGGAAAAGAAAAGATTTGCGGGCAGCGACACGAATCCTGACCAGATTCACCCCTGGATACCTGTACAGGTGTCGGATAGGCAGACTTAAACACAAAAGGAGAAACTCTTCAAGTATCTACCCTAACAACATGATTCGACCATTTTGTTGCATTACTTAAGATGAACTTAGATAAGTCGAAAATTCCTAAAAACAAAATAATATATATTTATATACTCATGTAGTACTATATTTGTCAATAGTTGTCAAAATCCTCATGAAATGTGAACTCGTCAAAAAGTTGCTCGTTGGTTAATGAAACAGTCATTTTTCTACAACAAACAATAATTATTTGCATGTGCACGTCTATATAACATCACCGCGATATTATATAGGTATTAAAGTAAAGAGTCTAAAGAGTCTAAAGAGACCTAAAGATTCTAAAAGACTGCACATGTTATCTTTATTGCGATTACACACACACGCACACACATGTTATAGCTTTATCGATAGACGAGCGTGTAGTGAAATTATGTGAAACTGATTATAATTACACGCTGCTGCGGTCGAATGTTTAGATGTATGTACGCGATGCTGCGTAGAACACGTGTAGTTCGCATAGGAAAGTGCATGATAATCTGACCTAACCAAAAAATGCACGAACCACGTAAAATATTACATACGATGATATTTTTCCTTAAAGAAGTCAATTTCAGTGCTGTATAGCGCGATGTCTCCGGATTTGTCAAGGACGGCAACGGCGACGTCAAAACACTTTCACACCTCTGCAGTCTACACTGCGCTCAGCCATTTTGACCATGAACCGGACCGGAACTCGGAACATAGATAGCAACGGTTCGCGAAACCAACACATTCAGCTTCATTATTAAATTGAATAAATTAACTTTTTTACCCGACAATGTTCACAATAAATATTTAATAAACTTGTTTATTTTGATACACAGTTTATCCTTTCTATAAGAAATTATAACCATAAAAACTGTGAAAACTGTTTTTTTTTTTTCAAATCTAATTTTAATAATTTTAAATTTCACGCCCTTTCTAACAGGCCATTCTATAGGGCAATACAGGTCACCAATCAAATCTGGTTTTCAGCGGCTTCACTTTTCTTTCATCAATCTTTTAAGGGGGGAAACCCGGATGACTGAATGTCAATGCGGACGCATTGTCTAGAAATCCAATCAATAAGCACGACCAACAGAATTAGACGATGAGAGTAAAAGCGAAGCAAGAAAAAACTTGGATGAAGAGGTGCGAATGATGCCGATTAGGCCAAAACCGACAAAAACATCGTTGGTTAGGCAAAATAGAAGCAAAAACAAGTGAGACGATACGAAAGAAACGGACAAAAAGAAAACCGGACCGAAACCAAGTTCAAGGAATGATGCACTACAGATTCCTGCTAGTATGGAGGGTGGACAAGCCAATTTAGATGGAAGTACGATTTCAAAAAGATTCAGACAAAAGAGAAAGGACACGGTGAAGACTGTGACCTTTTTAGAGCCAGAGGTGACAGAATTTTCGTCGGCAAGTGAAGAGCAAACCACGGATGTCACGCTAACGGAATAGAACAACAACGATACATCAGACGCATTGCCTATACTGTTAAGGAAAAGGTATATTCTCCCAAGCCTAATAGGAAACAGTTTAAAATTAGACTGACATCGATTCAGAAGAAGTTTTAACTTCAGGCAAAAGCTTGGGGGAAAGCGAAGTTGACGAAGTTTTGCAAGATAAGCCCATAAGAAAAGTGAAGTCCGTTTTACCAGCAGAAACAATTGTTACGTGTGAGGGTCGATAGTTTTGTTCTCCGTGAGGTGTTACGCTCACGGTTGCTACGAAATTATCGGGGTAATGAAAGAATACGAGAGATTATCGATGAATGTGTCTATTTATTAATCGTGACTCACAATGAATTGATTGTATGAAAGAGAGAACGCGTGTTTAAGGTGATCTCGGAGAATGTGCGCTCTAAATGTACGATCCTATCTGTCGTCTCCGAGTCAAAAACTACCTGTCTAATGCTGGATCGTGGGTGGCGGAATCGGGGCGAGCGTCCGCATGCACCCCCTTTTATAGAATCCCCGGGTGGCGTGATTCCTACCCTCGCGGTTATCCGAAATCGTGGAAGGGAGGTTATGCTGAGTCGAAAGAAACGGGCTTCGGGGTGAGTCCGAGCTGTTGCTATGCGCGGATTTGGCGACTTATGCATCGATTGCATTATAATTAGCAACGCTATACACGTGTGAGTATTCACACGTGACACAATATTAACAAAAAGTATACTCAAAACACCTATGAAAGACTCATCGTCTTCCAGTAGTGAAGACAAATTATTGAACCCTCAGTTGCACTCTACTATGAGAAGGTCCGTACCAGGACAAGTATGTAACGAGGAAGAGTTAGATGAGTTGTCTCGTATTGAAAAAAACAGTACAAAAGGGGCCCGAGAAGTGAGCGCAGAGAAGTTGGGTTCGGTGGACAAGAGGGAATCTTTTTCGGCTTTGTCTCGAGTCTTTCACAGCCGAGCTCGTTTGTGTCTCGGGACTCGATTCGCGATAATTGGTATTTTGATTCGCGAATATATACTCTGCCGGCGCCGACGTGCGCCGCTGTAAAGTGTACATTTACACTATTCCATTATAAATTCAACGCTAAAATAAAAAATGCAATTGCGCACGCTGCATTCTCCTCCCCGTACAAAATTAGTTTAATTTTGTACCTCATCTACGCCTAGAAGTTTTATCAATTTGCGAGTTGGTCGCATCATCGTTCCCATCGGAGTGTGTATTTGACCATTCTTACAGCGCCGTCCGCGCCAGGAAATATTCGTATGATCGTACCTTTTCGCCGAGTATTACGCACCACCTGTAAATCTCCGATTAATACTACATCGCCGATCTTTAACGGCTATTCCGCGTGTGTCCACTTTTGTCGGGGAATCAAATTCGGCAAATACTCGCGTATCCAGCGCTTCCAGAAAGTGTCGGCGAAGCTTTGCGATAGTTTGTACTGTTTTCTCAAACTGATATTTTTCGCGTCATATTGGCCTAATCTGAGATCCCCAGAAGACGAGCTTATTAAAAAATGGTTGGGAGTAAGTGCCTCTTCATCTCGCGGATCTAGTGATACTTGCGTGAGCGGTCGTGAGTTGACAGAATATTCAACTTCTGCAAAAACCTGTTTCCGCAAGTTTGGCGTTATCGATCGCAGCAATCTCGTTTTTTAATTCTTTACTCGCTCCTCGGAAATTCATTCCGTTATCGCTGTAAACAATCAACGGCGCGCCTCTTCGGGCCGCCAGCCTCTGCAACGCCATAATCGCGGAACTCGTGCTCAAACTATGCGCAAGTTCTAAATGAATCGCTCTAATCGTGAGGCAAGTGAACAACGCTCCCCATCGTTTTTCTCTGCGTCTTCCTATTTTCACTTCCATTGGTCCGAAATAGTCAAGACCGCAATGACTAAACGGCCTCGCTTGAAATGCGATACGTCCCGCCGGCAATGCCGACATCAATGGATTTTGCGGCCTATCTCTACGCAATCGGCATATCACACATTTATTGATCAGCGTTCTTATACAATTTCTGAGCCCGACAATATAATATTTCTGGCGCAGTTCATTCATTACAGTTTCTTCACTACCGTGATAACATTTCCGATGATATTCGGCTATGAGCATTTTTGTTGCAAAATGCATGCTATCAAGAATTATCGGGTTGTTGTTAAAACCCTCTGAGTGTGCCAAAGTCGCTCTTCCTTTCTTTTCATTTTTTATTTTCCAAAATACTTGTATTTTCAACAGTGCCATACTCAGCGTCGAAAATCCCGGTAACTGCTGCGAGTTCTGCCTCCTTATATAAGAAATTACTTAGCTTTTTTAACACGGAACTCGATCCCTCTACGGTACGCGCATATCTGTTGTATTCGAATTTCAAAGGTGATGGCAGCTTGTTCTCAACAAGCCTACATATTTCGGTTTTGTGTAAATACCCGGTCAGATCAAGAGATTTAAAGGCAATGATCGCGTTTCTGAATTTTGTCGCGAACTGAGCCAATGTAATTTTTCCCGCTTCAATCGACGGCAACTTTTTTAATTTCGCGACAATCTTTTCGGCCACTGTGGTTTTATTGCCGTAACGTGATTCGAGCGTACTCATTACGGTTTCCGGATCGCGGCACATTGCTAAAAGCGTACTTACAACTTCACGGGCTTCACCTTTCAGAGCTTGAAATAAATGCGACATATTTTCACGATCATTGTAACCACCTAACTCTTCCGATAATTTATAAGCTTCTTTAAAATGAAGCTACTCTAACGGATCACCGGATAAAGAAGGCAGACTCTTTGCAGTCGCCAATCGGGTCACTAGACGCGAATTTCCTTCGCTAAATGACGCTTCGCGCACTGAATTTAACGTTCTTTCAAGAACTTCCGCAAAACGCTCGCTCGCATCGTTTACATTAAAATTCGTATTACTCACATACGCATCATTCCTGTCTCGTGGAGCTGAGGGCTGCGTCGTGCTGTTGATCCAGGGATGTCACGGCCGCATGCCGCTGTTGACCAGGAATCGCCTCAGAGATCTCTCACGAAATCGGAAGCTCGACGGCGAGATCTCGCCGCTGACATTACTGGCGTCTCTCCTGAGCTCGCCGAAGTCGACCTCGCTCTCGTCTCCGCTGCTCTCCTCGGCTGGCGGTTCGTCATTTTGGACGACCACCTCGGCGTTAGCAGGGCGGCGCGGTCGGCGCTCAGCCGCCGCGTTGTTGGCCAGACCACTAGATCTGCTCAGCCTCTCCTGACTTTCTGCGCTCTGTGTAGAGGTCCTGGTGGCTCGCCTTGAATTTTGCTCCTTGTCTGGGGGCGGGCACGATCTCGTTGCACGGGCACGATAAACTCCAAAATGCGAATATAATCGCCATTGGATGCAATTGCAAAGGAATTATCGGATCTACCTCTTCTGCTATTTGAAGAATTATAGAGGCATCTTCCTTTCACAGCTTTTTTATATGACTTACTACTATTCTTTTCGCATCAAGGCTGTTACAGTGACGTATTCGACGAGTGAAACAGTGTACTTCGTGGATGTATTAGTGAGTGTGTTTGCGAATTCGTGCGTAATAATAATCCGGGGTAGACTCGAATCAAGCAGTTCATAATATAAATTGTGTGAGAAAAGTGCAGTGACACGGGTTTGTCTTGAGAATTCCGATACTAGGCAACGGGAGGCGGAAGCCATTTTCTATTTCGTATTTCAGGTATTGCAACGCGACTCGAATGACACATAATTGGAGTGCTACTGCAATCGAGAGAAAAATCTAGAATTACTTACGTCGATACGACCGCAATTTTGTTTGTCGCCCCCACGTGGCAATGGAGAGCGACGGCCATATTGGTATCAATCATCGTTTACGCATCGCGTTTCAAGCCTTGTGATTATGCGGGTAGAGTTTAGTACTTTTGTAATAGAAATCGTTTACTGACGTGTTCGTGCAAGTGAGAAACGGAGATAGTTGCGTATAGTTGTACCTAATTAGTCCGTTATTACTTCATTTTGATCAACTAGCTTAGATAGATTACGCTCAATTCGAGGCAACACTGATGATTCTCGCGACTTCGCAGAAGATTATCAGTGTAATTGACATTTCTATTTGCAATAGGAAAATGAAATTCAAAATTAGGTTATCATGAATAAACGCTTTTCCGTCTCTTTAAAAATATAAATAATGAGTGTGAATTATTTGCATGTTACTCCTAAATCAACCTCCTCTCGTCATTATTATTTGCATGTAAATTATATCATTTTAACAACAATCGAAGAAGTAAATTAATTGAGACCCAGTCGTGATATTGCACGATTGTATTTAACGGTTCCCCCTTTGGGATATTGGTGCTCGCTCTGAGTAGCTGGACAGTCTACCTGGCGCTCATTATAACAATAAGTTAGGTAGACGAACTTGTGCGTGTGTATAGGTGAAATATAGAATTGTTCATCGTGTAAATAAACAGACTGTCGAGACAGTAAAGAATTCGCATACCGATAAATAAATTCGGGTGCAATCGAGGAGCAAGGATTTTCGTGCTTGGTGCGGGGTGGCACTGCGTTGCAGACTTTCGCAAAGCAAAGCTTACTATTAAAGTTATCAAGGTGTTGGTATATACGGCACGCAAAGCGATCAGCCTAACTCCTACTCGGCGCTTTAGTCCAACATTATGAATTCTCTGGATGCCCTCGAAGTGTCAAGCTACGGCCCATGCTTTGAATTTTGTCCATTTTCCGACACTGTGCGGCCTAGGGAATCCGCGCTAACCACAGAAAATACATCTAGCGCTGGTAATTAATTTAGTAACATTATAAGCTAATGCAGAAAAACATAGGACACATAAGAATGAGCCTCGACTGAAGCGAAGAATCATGGGTGTTGATATTGAGAAAAATCAATAAAGTAGAAAGGGCCATGCCAAACTAAGTGTTCCTGAGACCGAAGCTGAGGAATGTAGTTAACTGAATTAAGCTTCTGTAGCACGAAAGCAGACTTCCCCCAGCCGAGGATCGACGAGTCCAGTGGATGCCTAGAAGACAACGATACAATGATGCGGTAAGAAGATAACGAATTTAATCCGTATTCCCTAATTACCTTAGTAGACGGGTGACGTATGAAAAAGTCAAATGTCGAAGTAAAAGTAACACAGGCTGGTTGCTGTCTCTCTTTAAGTAATATCTAGCGAAGGTACTGGTAGGATGCTGGTTTCGTGAGGTCACTTATGTAGAGCTTTATTTGAATATGTCTACATAAAAAGGAAAAATACGTATTCACTAACACAAGGATACCGTAGCGGATGATGTCTCACACAAATTCGCCTGTATGGGTATCAGGAGCGGCTTTGAGTAAGTGGCGCTTGATAGCGTCTGTCTTGTAGGAGAGAAATCAAGTTAACGCATATAAGTGCAGAGCCGTAAAACTAGCGTGAATTGACGAGCGCAGCAGTTAAAGTCCCGGTGTCTATTTCGATCCGTACACATTGCCGTATTAATGACGATATTGATTAAACGAAAACCGTATTTTTAATTCAAAACATTTGCGAATTGAGAAGTTTTTAGATTATGTTTGCGTATTTGCAATATTTTATCTACCGCGAGATACCAACATATGATAGTATCGTTGTGTACCCATGCTACAAAATTGGGTGCATTAACGAATTGCTAATCAGAAGGCCAGAATAGGTACGTTTAAATTTTTGTATACCTACAAGAAAAATGAACGGCTTCTGGTTCCTCACAATTGTTCGTATTAAATGTGATTATCTACTCATGATTATTTTCAAACATCATTCGTTCAAAGTCTACTTCTCCCACTGCTACGTTTTTTGGTGCGGTATCAGTTTCATCGTCATCCTCTCCTTCTCTTTTGCTTTTTCTATCCACTGCGAAATTTCAACAATGTGTTTTACAGCTATAGGTTATCTATATACTGTAAGGTGAATATTTTTCGCCTCTCGTAAAAATGAACTCGACAGGAGTGAGATTTGAGGTGTTGAACAAGGAGAATTATGAAACATGGAAGATCCAAATGCGCGCAGATATTTGCGATGTTGTGCGTCGCAGCCGCGCAAATCGCACGTCGTTGTTTGCGCGGCAACCTCAACAGACGATCGGTTCCAGCGAGGCCCGCGTGTTCTCAGGCGCGAACTGCGTCCCGGGAACACATGGAAGTCGCTGGCCGACGTACGCGAAAGTGAGCCCGCTGATTCGCGCTTGGCGCGAGACGAGCAGCCAATCAGCGTGTCTCGCACCTTGCGCTGCCAATTAGGCCGCGTTATCAGCCGGGCCCGGCGGCCGATGGCGGGACGCCGAGCACGCGCGCGGCAGCGCGGCTCGGCAGTTACGTTTCGAGCTTCGTCGACAATACGTCGACGTGAGATCGCGCGCGAACCGTGTAAAGAAGAGAGAGAGCGAGAGAGTAGCAGCACAATGACTGGACAACCGCCCAGAGGACGACCCATCCCCGAAGACGACCATCCAGCCGTGCCACCAGAGGAAGGAAGTCAGGACGAGAGCCAGGCCGAGATCCTCAACCCACCATGAGGCAGAGAGAGAGAGAGAGAGAGAGAGAGAGAGGAGAGAGAGAGTGAGAGAGAGAGAGAGAGAGAGAGAGAAGCGCTAAACAAAAGCGAGTGAGTGTGAGTGAGATAGATAGATAGATAGATCTTTATTTACTTTGACACTAAAATAATAATAAATATAAATACAATGATACTACAGCAGTTATACCGCAGTAAAATCAGTGCAGATACATACTAGCTAAGATTAGCATGCCATGCGCAAAAATAAGTATAATAAATAAAAATATACATCAATATAAACAAAATATTCACAAATAAACTTAAATATAGATCACAAATGATCACAGTCGGTCGAACTTCATCAAGTTTACGGTTTGGTCATAGACCTATCTATTTGTGCAGTATCACAGAAAAGTGCAATCAAAAGGCCAAGTCAGACTAGACAAACCATTAAAAACTAATTATACATTAATTATATAATTACTAGCGCAAACACCGGTAGGTTTGGAAAGCTCAAGAGTCGAGAGCCAGTAAATGCCGTCGCAGTGCCCCTTTGAAAGATGCGAGAGATGGCAGATGACGCAAAGTAGATGGGAGAACATTCCAGAAACGAGCACCCTGGATCTGAAAGGCCCTAGCTCCGGTTTCAGTGTGCCACGTAGGGATACTTATCTCTGGAGGAACCCCCCTACTAGAGGGTCACGGTTCGTGCTTTTTAAAGAAAGACGCAAGATACCACGGTTCTTGGATCCGAATCGCCTTATACAGAAGAATGGCTTCAAAGTAGAGCCTTCTGCAATCCGTGCGAAGTTACTCTAAACGCCTCCGGTAGAGAGAGAGAAGCATCGGGCGTCCAAGAATCCTCGCTGCTCGGTAGCAGCAGGTCGGGCTTGCTTCGAACGCGGGGCAAAGCCGGTGCGCGCGAGTTCCGTTGAGAGCGAGAGCGAGAGAGAGAGAGAGAGAGAGAGAGAGAGAGAGAGAGAGAGAGAGAGGGAGAAGGTGCGTCGGTCGCTTAGCTGTTAGAGCGAGCAGCGTCGAGCATTCGAGGCGCACGCGTGTGAGTGAGAGCCGACGGGTAGACGGCGCGACGTCAGAAGCGAGAGCTAACCATCAGAAATTAAACAGGTTAAAGCGTGTACAATCTCGAAAGAAATCTGGAAAAAACTCGGGAAAATATATCAGTCGAAAGGACCGATGCGAAAAGCCGCGCAAATAGTAAGCAAGTTAATTTCTTCGAAAATCCAAGATGGCGAGGACGCTTGCGAGTTTTGACGTGAATTTTTCAACACCGTCGACATCATGCTCCGTACTTTGCCAAAAGCCTTTGAAAATTTTAGATGCGATATTTCCTCACGCGATGAGCTTCCCAGTCCCGAAACGCTGCACATAAATATCGTGTAAGAATTCGACGCTCGCAAGATGAACGATAAGAGCGTCGTCGAAAACACGATGATTGCCGAAAAAGCCGAAAATAGATATCGTTCCAAGAAACAAAACCCAAACGAGAAAGGCCAGAAGAACGATACCGAGGAAAAGGACGCTAGGATGAAATTCTTCCACTGTGGCATCATTGGTCATTGTTCCTCTCTAAATGTACAAGAATGAAAATTCACTCTAATAGAGTCAAATAAATATCACTCTTTTGGGAACATAAAACAGAGCTATTCGGAATAGAGTGAAAAGTAACTTTCTTCAAGAGTGATTCATGTCACTCAAATCCTTGAGTGTCATGATATTTCTACTAATATTACAAACCTAACCTAAAAATAATTAAAAATGTATGTTTATCGTCACGCTGCGATTAACTTTTAAAAAAAGATAAATTTTCAAAAATTTAATTATTTTTACTATTATTATTGTAGATTCATTGTTTAATTCATTGTTCTATTATTATTAATTTATTATTCATGCATTTATATTATTATTACTTAATGTATTGATTTAGTATAGAGAATTAAGGAAATTAAAATTTGTTGACGGCGACGGGATTTGAACCTGGACCCCCAGCTTAACAGTCGAGTACACTAACTGTTGCGTCGCAACATTTTGTCCAATGCTAATTCAGCATTGGACGTGTACATATTGTATTCTGCGCCTGCGCGCGCACCGAATGTGTATGTGTGTGTGTGTATGTGTGTGGCTACTTAGTCTCGCGCGGTGGCAGCACCTCTCGTTGCCTCCTCCGCCATCTTGAGCGGGTCGCTCCCGCTCTTTCGCGCGGCGTGGTCGCTAGTCATCGACTATCTCTCGAAGCGTGCGGAGCTCCCTGGCGATTCTTTCTCTTTGAGATTCTTTCTCTTTGAGACTGCCGAGCATCCTTGCTCATATCTAATCGTTCGTCTCCTAAAGACTGCCAGGCATACTTTGCCTATAGCAAATCGTTTCAATCTAACATCAAAATTGTGTGTGAGAGTGTGTTTTCGCATTTATCTATCGTTCTATCAAATCCTTGAACCACGTCTTCTCGCGCGCGTTGCGCCATTGTTCTTCGGGACCTCACGCCAATCTCTGTTCTTTGCGCATATAGTGTTACAATTAATTTGTTCTCATTCATTTTACTTTAAGTGTATTCAGTGTAGTTTAAGTGTAAAATAAAAGGGTTTTTATGCCGAAAGGCTTTTCCCAGTATTTCGTGTTATTTGATTAACCCAACCGCTCATTCCTTTTTGTTCTTTTTTTTTCAGGCTTTTATGTGCTTCCCACAAAAAAGCCAAGATTATTCACTAACCACTCATCCAAACAGGACTCACGTGTACACCGACTTTCGGGTCGAATATATCAACTACTTCACATATTAACTCAAGTTAATAATACGTGAACAATAATTAATAAATAAAATTAACAATACTTGCATAATGTAACTAAACATTTGATTATTAGATAAGTCAATTTATACCTTTTAAATATGCATTATTTTCCGCGCGTTATCACTCCAGAATCGAGTGATTCAGAGCAGGAAAATTTTATCACTCGATTACTTTGAGTCATTTTTATGACTCTACAGCTAGAGTGATAGAAAATCACTCTATAAGAGTGATTTGGATCATGTTATGACTTAAACTTGAGTGATCTTACTGATCACTTCTTTTTAGAGTGAAAAAATCACTCTTGGAAATTTAGAGAGATTCCAATAATTGTAGGAAGCCAAGAAAGTCATCCGGAAAGCCCGAAGATAAGCATGATGACTTCTGTCTCTATGCGGCGGGAGCCCTGTCGGTAAGTCGAGATCGGACAACGGCAAATAGATGGTGCGACGCTCCGCAATCTTAGCGAGCAGTCGACGCATACCAGGCTGACGACACAACGCATCACGTGAGATGGTGTCTAGATAGCGTCTGTACGTCGCACATGTGCAATATAAGAGATGCCTTCGCTAAAATTGATACGACCAACTGCAGTAACGTGAACCTCGCGAACGATATAAGAGGCAGTGATATACGAGGAACGGGAAGCGTTACCTCCATTGTAAGCGCGGGAGACAAATCCAAAACTATTTCCTGCCAGCGGCCCGTAGTTTTGAACAGTCACTGTTTTCGACGCTGAGGGATACGAACGTTCTACCGCGCAGATGTCGTTTTTGGGAAATTAAAAACATCAATTATGCACTGCGTTGTTCTAGGAATACCGACTAATTTTAGGGCACTTTCAATATCTTTACGTGAAAGAGGAAGGTTCAAATATAGAAAATACGTCCAAAACCAAATTTTTACAAAATGTGACAGGCCTGTTTGCCTGGAAACCACAGATAGATTTTAAACTAACGCAAATATCTCGTTAAAAATGTTATATATTCTTTATTGGAAATAAAAATTGTGCCATATTATGTCATCTTATACTAAATTGCTTCAAATTGTGATAGTCTGTACCACTTGTAGGATATTTTGGAGCTTGTATATATAGTATATTTTACTATATTATAGTTTGTCACAGTGTTGCTAATTAGATACGATCTTTCTTTTTTAAATAACTTTATTTTTTTTAGTTCTTTACTCAGTTGGCATAACCTTGTATGAATAAAAAATTTGAGCAGAACGTGGCATAATTTGACAACGTATAGTTAAACGCAATCTGGCATAATTAAAAGTACAGTAAATTATTTCTAATCAGACTTCTTAACGTAATATACATAACACACACACACACATATATATATATATATATATATATATATATATATATATATATATATAATATGATACATACTGTTTTCTTCATCATGAGGATATAATAAATTCTTTGTAATGTTCTCGTTAAATCTGGTATCCTATTTGTTATACTATACGATTACCATTTTGATAAAAAATGGGCAAATTATCAATATTAAAAGCACCGAAGTTGGCTCCATTTAGGAGAACATTGCTTTTAATTCGTGGTTTGTTACTTCTATCAGGAAGCAATTCTAAAAACAATATTATAATAAGTATTAAAGGTAACATAATCTTATTATAACACCAATATGCAGGCATTGTTACATTAGGCACTGTTAATGTTTAGGTCAAAGCTAAATTGAAAATTTAACAGCGTCTCACACCTAGTATATCAGTATGTTAAATTCCTTTTCATAATATTAGTCAATATAAAAAGAATCGGAACTGCAGCCATCAATGTAAGCAAGTCTTATTTTAATTACTTTTTGTTTAGAAAATACAAAAATTTAAACTTTCGTATTTAATTTATTGAATCTTTAATAAGTTATTAAAATTAAAAAGTGATTTCAAAAATACACTATCTAAATAAAAAAATTTTAACGACGACTCTTTACTTTTCAATAATCACACAGATTAGTCCTAAGGTGTAACATTGCAGCACACTTATAAGTATACTGCTTATTTAAGTATTCTAAGTGATCAACGTTTCTTACGAAGACTAGCAAAACTCAAGACAAGCCTATTTTAATTTGCCATTTTTAGCACACTAGATCTCGAACTGAGCGCGTTGCGCGCTCTAACCTAGATGTAATTTTGGACGCATGCGCACTACATGAGTCAATTACAGAGCGTTTATCCTGGCTTTACAACATCCGGTCATGACTTTTTTATAAGGGGATTAGAGTAAATAAATTAGAACAGGACCTGATAAAGTTGAGGTATAACGCATATACTTCAAGTTTATCAGATCCAGAACAAATTTATTTACTCTTATGCTCTAAAAATGGCAAACTAAAATAGGCATATTTTGATTTGTGCTAGTCTTCGTAGGGACCGGTGATATAATACAATATTTACCTGATATGGTATTTCCAACATCGAGTGTATCGTCCATTTTAACCCCATGGAATTCTGACAGATTCATATCTTTGGCGGTATTTGAGAGACGAATTTTTTCTGGCGTACTTGACAACTAAGGCTTATTGGACAATGAGCTCAATAGAACCCGAAATTTTGTTTTCGAAATTATCTAGATTTGATGAGCATTCAAAAGGATTAGTTATATGGTCATTTTCAGCAGTATATACAACTTCTTCATTGGCGACAAATGGATATTCAGAATCTTCATTGGCCATGATTAATTCTGTAACTGCAGAGCATGTCGCATTATTGAATTGTTGATATTTCGAAGGAAGGTACTCAGAACTACTAGTAAAATCTGAAAGAAATATTTGTGATCCATTTTATACTTGTTCATTTAACGATACAACAAGTGTGTGTAAATGAGATTTTTTAAATTCAAATGTATGCACCTCCAGAAATTATCCTTTTTGTACTATCATGACCTTCGAGTTCAGAAATGGAATCGTTGTCATCTTTGTAGACTCTTAAACCACGAGTCTCAGCTTCAAATCCAATAGCAGATTTATTATCTGAAACATCTACAAAAATTATAAATCGTTAATATTCTTTAATCAACAATAACTTAAACTCAACATTACAAACACTGTAATGTATTTTTTACTTACACTAGGAAATTTAAGTGCGCTTCGCGCACTCCGTGTTATGTCATAATTAACATTTAAATTTTGCTGCCTTCTTAGCCCCAACAGTTTGAAGCGTTTGTAGAATATATAATAAAATACGTATTTCTGATTCGGGTTCCTTAATTCTTGTACCAGGTGACCGATTCTCAATTAAATGCTTCACAACAAAGACCATCACTTTTTAAAGAGAGGATTACAAACTAATTTTACTTACATTACAAACTAATTGTAATATATTTTAATTATCTCAACACATTGTAATGAATGTACGCGACATTAGACCCACGATTTCTCTTTACCTTTTACTTTAAACAGTTAAAAACGTGCATCTACTGTGCAGACATTTAATATTGTCACATGCCAGTTCAAAAATATCAAAATGAACTGACATCTTAGTTCTCTGAACAATCTCTGACTCATTTAATACACGCCAAAACCTAAGCTCGATGCCAATGAACATAGAAAATTTAATTTTAAGTATCCCGTTTACAGAATGGCTTGTTCTATTAACTACAGCTTTCAAACCTTAATGTGAATTATTATCCTCATGGTTAAAGTAGTTTTCTTAAGTTCTTCATAATAGAAAACTTAGCAAATTAAAAAAAAAAAATTTTATAACTGTTTGTTCGATAAAAACTATATCTTAAAATTAAATTAAATCATCAAAATTATTTGATTATGGTAGTCTTGTATACCGCAATCACGTACACGCAGGGATATTCTAACAATAATGATTAAGGTCGTGGAAATAAGGTCAGACCGCTCTCTCATCGAGTATTATCTCCAAATTAAATATAATTTCTAAAAGAAGTTGAATTTGTTAGTTTCGTATACCAGGATCGTGTACACGCTACGATATTTTAGCAATAACGTTTAAGGTCGTGGAAATAAGGTTTTGCAGCTACATCATTGAATATGATCTTTAAACTAAATTGAATCATCAAATTATTTGATTATGTTAGTTTCATATAAGAACGTCACATACGCGCAACGATATTTTAGCAATATGGTCGTGGAAATATGGTTTTTCCGCATTATCGTTGAAAACTATTTTAAAATTGAATTGAATTCACAAAATTATTTGATTATGTTAGTCTTGTATACCACGATCACGTACACGCAAAGATATTCTAGCAATTCGAGTTGTTATGCGAGCCCTATAGGCTCCATGTTAAATGATACTTATTTTAGTTCTGATACTGACCACCCCATTTAATTTTACATGTATTTTGTAGCGCCACCCATCAAGTAACGCCTCGAATAATGATTAAGATCTTGGAAATAAGGTCTGACCGCACTCTCATCGAATATTATTGCCAAATTATATATAAATTTTAAGAGAATTTGAATTTGTTAGTTTCGTATACCAGGATTGTGTATTGAGATTTATATCACCGTTAATAATAGTGTCGTTTGAATCACGTCAACCTTTTTTTTGCATTGGATTAAATGAAAAGTTTATAAGGTTGGTTTCAAAAATTATAATAATAAAGTTTGTTTTGTTCTATAAATAAGTCAAGTAAAATCCTAATTACACTTGATTCGTTGTCAATCACAATTGGTTTTAATACGTAAAATCAGTATTAAATTCAATTTATTTTCAGCGAATTGTATGCTGTAATTATTGTAAAGGAGTTCTATTATAACATTGTCAACAAATTTTAATCGATTCCAAAGGCATTAATTATTACAAAAAAGTCAATTGATCTCAATACTCATTTTACTAATAGCTTTGAATATACTTGAATCAAAAAGAATTACTGTTCTTGTAATATTATTAAATCGTTATTTTATCAATACTAGAAACTTTAGACACGCTTCGTGCCTATTTATTTATTTATTTTTTTAAATTATTTTACTTCTTGACATTAATATAAATTCATAGAAATACATGTTATATGCATGTCAGAATAAAATATTCTACACTTCAGAAAGATTTCTTTTTAAAAAATACAGGGAAATTTTTCTCTCACCTTCCATCCGATGCAAAACCACCGAAACTTTAGTATTTAATGCTTTGTACTTCGAGCATTGAACCATAGACAAAACCTTTATATTTTTCTTGGTAGAAGCCATCTGATCAAGAGGCAAAGCTTTTCTCATCTTTTTCCTCGGAACAATCTGATTGCTTTACCTGTTATATAACATTGTAATATAACATAATGTGGGGATTAAACTTTATTTGATACTTATAAGATTTTATATGTACATACGATACGATAATATTTTAGCGGGAGTGATAAATTTTAGCGAGATTGCAATGATTTCATTATGTTACCCATACAGGGACTGACACAAGTACAAGTAGGGGAATAGTTAGTATACCTATAGATATGAGGAACAGCAAGCGGTTTTTAAAATAAAATTTGTATTAACACCACTTCTCCAAAACTCTACTGCTCTTGTTTTATAATCATGATCTAATTCTTCAACATCTGATGTGCACTGCTGAAAACTTTCATCTGTAATACTATCTCTTTCATTATCTTCTACAACCTGCATTTGAATATCTTTATAAGGTTCTACAAAATCAAGAGTTTCATCCTCAAAAACTTCAAATTTATTAAATTCATGCATAGAGTTTAATAAAATTTGTTCAATATGCTCTTTTAAATCTCTTTCTCGCTGTGTTATTGGAGTTTCTTTCAGATTAAGTGCTTGAAATGTTATTAATAGCAAGTTTAACACGTTCATGGGATTTACAAACATTTTATTCCACTCTAAAAATTTAACACTGTAAAATGAAAAACTGTTTTTGTTATTTAATACTGTTATATTTAACACATTGAAGTACACTTTTAAACTCAAAGAAACATAAAGTAGAACTGACCAAAGTAATTAAAAATGCCGATTTCAATGCTTTCACAAGTTGCAGAATTACAAATAAAAATAAATTTATCACGAAGACTCACGGATAAATTTATCACAGATAACTATTATCAACAGGTCAATAGCATTATCATCAGCATATGATATGTAGCAAGTACTATTAATAAATATTATTGAATATGTAGATATACTTACTTAATTTCAAATGTATTTCAATAACATATCATTATATGTGTTTTAAAATTTCAATGTGATATATATATATATATATATATATATATATATATATATATATATATAT
>QLSS01000398.1:34721-50050 GCA_024372645.1 Trichomalopsis sarcophagae
ATATATATATATATATATATGTGTGTGTGTGTGTGTGTGTGTGTGTGTTATAAGTCATTTAAACCTCAATATCAGTGAAATTAACAGTTCGATCCGGACTACGACCACCAAAAAATTCATAAAAATACCTTTTTATAGTGCAAAAGTTCCTGTATGGGTCATAGAATGGCGGAGACCCTGTATTTGTAGCTAAAAATAAAGATATCCATAAATTTGTGGTAAAATGATTAAAATTCATATTGAAAGCCTGTGGAAAAGCTTATGAATTGCTTGGAGATAGAAGAAAATTGTTCCTTAATGTCCATCATTGACTAAAAATTCGAAGCTTAGTAATAAATTATTTAAATACATGTGTTTATAAAAATAAATTGCGTCACTTGGATCATCGCCAAAAAAATCACAGAACTTGATTTTATTGTTACAAATATTCCTACCGAAGTCGAAGAATCGTAAATATATTATGTCTCTTGCAATAAATTATTACATAAATCATAAACTCGATCATAATTTGTCAAAGTTAATAGATAATTACGTTAATTTTTGTAAGAAAATTTTACATAAAATATATCTATGTCTATAGTGAAAACTGCATCCCTGAGGAGCTATGAATTAATTAATTTGTGCTAAAAACCGAAGAATTGCTAAAATTGACATCTTTGGCACCCTACCATTTAAGTAAGAAGTAATTTAAAAATCTGAAAAAATTCAGGTGTATCGGGAAATATTTTAGGCCAATCTGTAGAGCATTTTTACATGACATAATTTGTTGCATTGAGTTTTTTTTTATTTTGTGTCTTGGAGTAATGGACCCAGAAGAATCACATACCGATGAGCAGAGCATCAGTTTTAAATAGGAACAGAGAGTTCACCAAAAACATCCTACTGTACCTTTCGTAATGATTTTTACTGAAAACAGACCAAAGAATCGGATTCCTCTGGTTCCACTATCCCAAAATAAAAAAAAATCATTCAAATAGCTACAGTAGATGATAAGAAATGTTAATGCAAAGATAGGTAACGTGCGCGCCGCGCGCCCTTATTACTACATATACGCCTCCCCCACCACTCGACTGTGAGAGCGCGTTCGGCCAATTTTCGCGAACTTTACGACGGTTTTTCGCATGCTACTAGGCACTGAAAAACTGAAATCTACGTCTTGTAGTACACAATGTAAACTTTTTGAACCTTTTTTTGAAATTTCAATCGGACTTACGGTACAGGACCCATTGCATATATAAATAACATTATAAACCCTACTTTTTTCTAAAATTCTAGCACTCCAGCTAAAAAAAATGACCGAGCTATGAATTTTTGAAAAAACGCCTAAATTTCCGGTTATTCCTAATTATCTCATGACCTAGTTATCCGATTAAGGCGTTCGATCTCTCATTTTGTAGATATTTCTATTCTCTACAAATTATCTTGTTAAGGCATTATAATAGCGCCTTCAGTTTTAAAGTTATAAGCAAAAAAAGACCAAAATCATGTTTTTTTTTTGCAATCAATTGTTAATAACTAACAATAAGGAAGGGAAATGCGAGTAAAAAAATATACATTTTTATCTGCTTAACATCTTTTACATAATCGAACAATCGGTTTGTTACAACAAATTATGTCACAATAAGACAGTTTTAAATCCCTACAGCCTGGGCTATTTCTGAAACATATTTACCGTAGGTTAAAGAAGAAAAAATTTTCTGATGAGCAGCGAGTGTTTAGCATTTACTTCTCTGTTGGCGTTTTTTACTTTTTTGCCCATACCTGAGAGCAACAAAAATAAAAAACGCCCGATGGGCTAAAAAAAGTAACAGCGCCCGCTGTTTCGAGTAGCGGGCGTTTTTCAATTTGGTTGTTTATCGGTCTAAGAAAAGGTACTTTAGCCCCACTTAATAGGCCAAAAAAAAAACGCAAAAATGGTGCTTCGGTTAGAAAAATATTTTATAAGGTTTCTAGTTAGGAAATGGTATGTTGTGTAGTGTTAGACGCCGTGCGGTTGCAGTACTCGTCTGCGACACGTAAATGCTTTAACCGCCGGCTCGGATTAACTCGTCAAGCCTCGTATTGTCAACTCCAAACTTGATCTTTAAAAGATTACTTTACGCCCTTGGTGCACACCATACTTTATGTAATACGTATACGTATTTTCCCGATTTTTATTGTATTCATTAAGCAAGTCTGACGTGATTATTTGTTGACATGGCAATCATGCTCTTGTTGATATATATATGTGTGTGTGTGTGTAAAATCAGTCGTGCTGCCCCCCAGATAACTTGATTCCCACTTAAAAATAAGGTATCAATTGGTCTAAAGTCAAAAAAATGAGTTTTTGGTAGTGACTGTAGCAGCAAGCTCTCACCTTTATCGATTATTATGAAACCAATCGATGTAAATAATCTATACATTTCTCCGCTCTGAAAGCATTTCAAAATCATGTGCGATACATCATTTCTTATGTAATTTTTCACGCAGAATCCAAATCTGCAACTTTGAATATTATCCCGTTTTTAAGGTCGAAAACCAATCATTATTACGAAAAATGCCGCTTTTTGGGCTAATATGTGCAGTTATTTGAATACACAAATTTGTTGTTACAAATTATTCTTCAAATCAGACTTCAGATTCTTTGCGCTTGATTCCACGTGCTTGATTAAATGCTATGAAGTTGTCGTTTAATTACCAAAACCATTGAGTGCTTTGAACGTAGTCAAGGGGCACTACTGTGAAATACTTGAATCCCATTACTGCGTTATGTTAGTCTATATTCATTGGGTTTATAAAATTTATAATCTATACATTAGTTTTCTTTATTTAATATCGAATAAACTATTACGTTAATGTTTAATTACTTGATCTGTAGTAAATCGTATTTGATATTTCTGGCACAAGAGAGTGCCATATTGGATTAAATTGTGTTAAGGAGTGTGTAAACTGGTATGAATTAATGGAGTGTAGGGAGCGGAATAGAGGGTAATAAAGGAGGGAGAAGGCGGGAATAGTTAGAGAAAGGGGCTAAATGGGCAATAGACAAAAAATACGGAAAAGAAAAAGACAGAGTAACGATATAAAGAGCTGTAAAAGTGAGAGACAGGGAGTAGAGGTTAGGAAACAGACAAAGAATGATAAAGATAGTGGGAAAAAACGATGAACTTTACAAACACGAAGGTGCAAGAGATAATACACGATATGAGATACGGGAGCAGAATAGAGGAGCAGGAGTTTAGAACGCCGCAACCGAGTATAGTGAAATCACTTGAAGAGGCGGGAACTTCAAAAAGTGCGGGAACACCGAGAGGCTATAATGGCGGAGGAGATAGAGGAGGAGGAATAGGGAATACACTGAAACAAAGGAAACTATAGGACAGTTTAAAGTCGAAAGAAGAAACAGTGTTCAAAAGGAACGATAAGAGCCCAGAGGACTTTATCGAAAAAAATAAGAAAGAAAGAACAGAGGGTGCAGGGGAAAACGAAGAGGAAAGGGATGCGTTTGCTAGAAAAGGTAACGTAAAAAGGTCACCACAAGATAAAGAGAAAATGAGAGAAAATATAGCAGGGACTTTGAAAAGTACGATGGATATGATCCTGCAGAAGGTAGAGGAGATGAATACAAAAATGGATAAGGAAAAGGAAGAAAGAGAGAAAATAATAGAGAACTGGGAACAAAGGTACATAGGCCTGGAGTAATAAATGAACAGGAAAATAAAGGAATGGCTGAAAATGATGAAGAGTAAAGTAAAAAAAAAAAGGAGAAGAAAGAAAAAGAAACATAAAAGAATGGAAGGAGACGTGGAAGAGGGAAGAAGAAAACAGGCAAGCGGATAAGAGAGATTGGGATGGAAAGTTAGAGAAGCATAGAAAAGAGAAAAGAGGAAATCCAAGGGATTTTAAAGAAGATAGAAAAAATGGGATAGAAAGATAGAAAAAAGGGAAGAGAATTGTTAAAGTAGGGAAACACAAGTAGGGAAGACCGAGGGAAACGCAACGGTGGCCGAGACGGGAAAGGGTAGAAAACAGATGGAAGAATTAGAATGAAGAATTGAGGAGGGAGAAAGAGATAGACGAAAGAATAACATCATGATATTGGGTTGGAAGAAAGAGCAGTGGGATAAAAAGACGATGGAAAATTGGATAAAAAGAAGACGTGAATATAGAATAGGAAAATTCGCATAATAGGATCAGAATGCGAAAACTGGGAAGAGAAAGGGTCAATTATAAGAGAAAAAGCAAGGCTTCATCACCTAACATAGAAGGAGAGACGAAACAAGGAGAAACTAAGAGAATACGCGGCAAGGGAAAGAAAGAGGGAAAAGAAGTTAACATAGGTTACAACAAATTATGGATTAAAGGGGTAGAATACATATGGAAAGAAAAAAAATAGGAGCTTGTTCAGAGAAAAAAAAAAATGACGAAAGAGGGAGATAAAAGGAGAACAGAAGGGTTTAACGATAATTAGTTGGAATGTTGCAGGAATAAAGGGAGCAGATGAGAGGACATGGAGTTACTTAAGAGGGATCGATGTAATTTGCTTACAGGAAACGTTGCTAGATGATAAAGAAGAAAAATTCTAGGAAAAGAAATTAGGAAGTTTTATAGTCAGAACAAAAAACCTAAAAAAGGGAAGCAAAAGGAAGAGTGAAAGGTGAAATGGTGATGGCTATGAAATTAGGGGAGAAAACAGAGAGTTTAGAGTGGATAGAAGAAAAGACAAATAAATTCATACAAGCCAAGATGATAAGAAAGGGATATATAATGGATAGGAACGGTATACATGAGAGAGGAAAAACAAGAAAACTTTAAGGAAATAGAAGAGATGGTGGAGAACGCCAGAAGTGAGAAGATGATATAGTGCAGAGACATGAATGCGAGAACAGGATGCGTAGGAGGTGGAATAGACGAAAAAGGAAACAAAAAGACGAGGGAATCAAAAGACGAAAAGAAAAATAGAAAAGGAAAGAATTACTAGAAAAGAAAAGAGAGATAGGCCTAAATATAATAAACGGAAATACAGAAGGAGACGAAGTAGGAGAATACACGTACATAGGAGGGGCAGGCTGCTTAGTAATAGATTAAGCACTAGCCAATGATGAAGGAAATAGAGGAGTGGGTGAGAAAAATAAATATTATCTACAAGTCAGAATCGGATCGCTCTGCAGTGGAGATAGAGATGGGCAAAACGTACTGGGGAAACGACAAAGAGGAGGAAAAAATTACATAAGGGGAAATATGGACAGAAAAGACAATAGAACAATTCTGAGAAGAATCGAAAAGGGGAGAAGAAGCAACAGAATGGTCAGAACTGAAAAGAAACTTAGAAAAAGCAATTAGAAAGAAAAAGTGAAATAGCAGGAAAATATAGAAAAACATGTGGTGGAACAAGGAATGCAGAATCAAGAAAGCAGAGGTAAGGAAGCTAGGTAAGGCTATAATGAAAGGAGCAGGAAGGAAAGAATATGTCAAACCGAAAAGAGAATAAGGAGTATTAGTGGAAATGAAAAAGGAGTCGGAAATGGAAAAAGGATAAGAGAAGCAGAAGAAGACAAAACAGGGAGAAAATTCTAGGAAGTGGTCAAATGGTTTTAAGAAGAAACATCACTAAAAGCAAAACGCTTTGCTTTTCACATAAGGCACTCGCCGATATTTAAAGGTTCGACGATGAATACATACAAACACATGCACATACACACACGCATAGATGCAGATATTTAAATATTATTGATAAACTGTAATGGGATAAGACTTGACGATGACAGAAGACGGTTTGCATTTGAACGTACATACTCTAAAATATTCTACCGCTGGGTGTGCCACTTTTGCTTGGACGCCCGAATATTTATGTAGTTTATGATTCGGATCGTTTGTTCAATTTTAATATTGAAGTTTACACTCTATATTTAATTAGTACGTTAGATTTTAGTTTGTTTTGACTTTTCAATTTTAAATTCTGAATTTTATTTCATATATTGTTGGTGCATACTAATATTGTTGAATAGTTATTATTTTTTTCTTATTATTAGTGATATATGTGCAAGTAATTTATTATAAATTAAAACAAAAATAGTTTGTAGCAGATGAATTTTTCTACCAGCCTCTTGACTGGTAAAGTATATTATTTTTCATTTATTAAAATTATTGTTTATCTTATATCTAAATGATTTTGTTGCATTTTATTGCAAAGTGTAATATGTCATTGATATTTCATTATAGTCAAAAATTGCAATAATGATTGTTATTTATGATTGTTATAATTTGCTATGTATAATCTACAATTTAATTAATGTATTCAATGCATAAGTTACAATTTAGTAAAAGTATCTTGTTCAATATTTGTTTAAGAAGTCGATTCTGTGATGCAGTTACCATATACCATTGAGTTATTGATTTACATTTTTATAATTTATATGTATTTTTATAATTATGAGTCATAGTATTATGTTCAAAGCCAGCAAGATTAAAGATTTATCGTTTTAGATTTTGTGTTTATGTGCGGTAGTTGTATATGTATGTTATACACATCTACACATATGTAAGTGTTTAGTGGACGCAAGAGTGTAATAAAAAATTCATCAATTCAAGATTTTAAGTAACATACAAATATTAAATGTATAAACATATACATATATATACATGGTGATAAAAGCAATATAAGTGACTTGCTGCTGTCAGCCATAGCAGGGCAGCACAAATTTTGTGTACGATATGGCAAAGACAAGCCTCTACCGTTCACAGGCTTACAAGATACGGGCTGTGTAATAATATATTGTAATGATACATGTGCTTTTAAAAAAATGAGTAATAAGAAAGGCGTGGGGGGGAGGGGCTTTTATATTTTAAAAAATAACATAAAAATAAATGATTTTTACCTTATTTGGTGGGGGCACTGTGGGGGGGGGGGGGGGGGGGGGGAGTATCTCCAAAACAACTATATATATATATAGGTAGATACATATGCTCAGTGATGGCTTAGAATATAGTATATTAAACATATATAGTCATTGCACAAGTATTTCATAGAGGCAAGTGTGAAAAGTTTAGTTTTTCAAAAATTTAGTATGAGTATAGTGAAGAAATATCAGTTTCTACCTTTATTAGTCTATAAAAATATGTCTAAAAAGATGCATATACATTGTGATCATGTACAATATAGTATATTTAATATACATAATGAATTTGTCTTAAAAAAGTTGTTTTGAACAAATTTGTTGTGTAATGTAAGGTCATTTTTTATGAACATCAGATCCTGCGCACGGACGGAAAGTCACTTTTTGGAGAATGAGGCTTTGCTACTAGAAAGACTTTTTTCAATTGGGTATTTAGGATTTTTAAATACAGTTAATTTGTTTAGAATTTAATTTTCTACAAAATAGCCAGAATACTTTTATGAAGGAACCTTTTTGTAAAAAATAGCTCAGAAAGAAATGAAAAAAAAAAACACATTTTTGGTCAAATTCAATAGGCATTCGCCCTGGGTATAAGACGTTTCTTCGAAACTCTTTATACGGGGCGAGTGCCTAAAAAGGAGAACAAGATGTAGCCGCGCGATAAAAAATGATGAATGGTTAAAACATTTTAAAGAACAACTGGGGAAGCAGAAAGAGAGTAAGGTGGGAACAATCGTACAAGGGGCAGAGGAGGAAGGATATAATACGGGAGAATAAGAACGCATTAACGAAAACGAGATGAGAAAATAAATTAGAAAAATGAAGAAGGAAAAAGCACAGGTGCAAACAGTCTATTAAATGAGGCATTGATGCACGAGGTATGGATACACGGATACACGAAGAACATGTAATAGGAGAAATAACTAAGATGCTGAATAACATATGGATAGGGGGAAATGTACGAGAGGAATGTAAAACGGAACTAATAACCCCGCTATTTAAAAAAGTGGAAGGGGGAATTACAGAGGGATAACTCTCATGGACTCAGGCTACCAATTACACGCAGAAATAATAAGGGAAAATATGGTAAGGGAGCTAGAGGGAAAAAAGATGCTAGACTTCAGAAAAGTCATAGGTTTCAGAAAAGGGAGAGGCACGGCAGACACGATTTAGATATTGATTACGAATTTATCTGAGGATTTATCTGATTAAGAATTAGAATAAGGAATAGGGTCAAAGAGTTGTAGATAGGGACGAATAGTGAACTCAAGATAAGGGACGATAGGATAGGTGGGTTTGAGCTACACAAAAGGGTTAGGCAAGGGTGCCTGTTAACAGATATGGAAAAGGAATTAAGCAAGGTACATAAAAGAGGGAAAGTTCTAGGAAGTAAGAAATTCTGGTCAATTTCGTACGCGGACGATGTAGTAATGCCAGCGAACAATGCAACAGGATTAAAGCAGATGCTAAGAAAATTTAAGAAAATAAAAGGCTGGAGCGGTTTAGAATTGAATACAGAAAAGTCAAAGATAATGGTGTTTAAAAACGGGGGAAGGAGAAAGACGGCGAATAGATTTTTCTGGGAAATGAAGGAAATAGAGATAGTAAAAAATTTCGAATACCTAGAGTACATGCTAATAGAAAATGGGAAAGAACAGGCACAAATAAAAAAGGTAAAGGTAAAGGCAAGCACAGTAATGAGCTCGATGTGAGGGCTAGGAGAAGAACTCTTCAGAGATAACTGGGAATTAAGGATGACGTTATTTGATACGATTGTGAAGAATGTAATATAATATGGCGCAAAGGTATGGAGATGGAAAAGTAAGGAAAAACTGGAGAAGATATAGAGAAAGTATATGAAATGGGTGAAAGTATACGAAACAAGGACGAGGAGAAGAGCCATAATATGCGAGGTAAATCTGAGCAAGACAAAGGAAGGTACTTTGTGGAGGGAATGCTGGAGAACATTAGAAAAAGAAAGGGGAAGAGGAAAAAGGCACAGAGCTAGAGAAGAGGTAGAGTTTTAAATTATCATTCTAATCATACTATACAACTCAAACGTAATATTGTCTATAATTTAGTTGATAAAGTGTTTCTTTCCCATGAGTCTTTTCATGCTGATAATATTTCCATTGTTAAAAATATTTTACTTAATAATGATTATCTGGTTTGGTTTATTGATTCTTGTGTTCGAAAACGCTATAGGAAAATCAATTATTCCATTAATTCTAATAACCTACAAAATACACAAAAGCAACCAGCACAAATAGTATCTTTACCATTTCATGAAAGATTTTTTTATTCTTGTAAACGTAGTTTCAAAAAATTTGGTCTACATTGTGTTCCGTTAATGACACATAAATTGAATTGTATTATTAGGTTAGGCAAAGATGTTTTAGAAAACTGGAGCGAAACTAACTTGATATATCAATATCAATGTAATAGTTGTCCAGCTACGTATATTGGTTAAACAAAGAGGAATTTAAAAACAAGGATTGATGAATACAAAAAAACTTGTAATGACAAAATACTACCGATTCCGACGCATATTAAAAATAATCCTTCACATAGTTTTGATTTTGATAATGTTATAATTTTAGATCGTGAGTGTAACAGGTACAAAAGACTAATTTCAGAAAGCTTTTTCATTAATATGAATGTAAACACTATAAATAAACAAGAAGATTTTTAATTAATGACGAAATCATACCGCTTTTTCAATAGAATTTTTAATAGTAATTAACTATTTATTTACAAAAGTTGTAATTAATCTATAAATTAAATACAAATAAATATAAAATATTTTAAATCAAAACTAATTATAATTTAAATTTTGAAATTTTTTTAACAATTTTATATAGTTATTTACATTAATTTTATTCATATCTTACATTAAATAATTTAATTATGAATTTGTTGTATATTTTTATTTTTTTCGAAGTTTTTGCTCATTATTGAATAATTTTAAATAGGTCGATATTCACAGTTCCGTCATTATCCGTTTTCGAGATTATCTAGCGCTACATTGTTGTTATCTAAGTTGTATTAGTTCGTTATTTGTTTGTGTTTGTAATACGCAACTTATGTGTGATTTGTTACGTCGGAATGAACGCAACTCGCCAATATACTTACTTTTATTCGAGTTCCTATCATCTGTTATTTATGGTTTATTTAGATTCTACAAGGAAATACCTTTTGGCTACCGCAGATGCGGTCACTGCCTTCCGGGAAAGGGAGTCGGATAACGAAATCACTTAGACGGGGTTAAGTTTTAAAGCAACTACTATAATGTATTTCACATGTGTTAGAGAAAAGAGAAAAGTACCTTGTAGTGTCTAAATGCGTAAGTGTGTGTGTATGTGGAGATGTGAACGGCAGGAGGTTGCAGCTGTGGATCTTTTTCGCTCCTTGAGCCTGGCGTCGGTGGTTCAGTGCGGTCAAGCTGGTGTGCGTCTCGGATCCCTTCGGCTCGTTCCTCCTTCGAGCAGGTGCAGACAGATGGGCGCCTTGATGTGTCGTCTCTCCTTTTAGCGACGGGAGAGGATGGCCTGTCTCAGTGACCGTGACACTTATACAACTTGGACACTTGGTACCACGGAGATAAAACTGTTTGTTGTCCCGAGCAATTCCACTATTCTCACAAGTCTATATTTTTTTAGCGATAAAGTCTTTTTTACTGATTTCACTCACGACTGGTAGCGATTCAATATTAACTGGTTCGGATTTATTGGTCTGGCGACTGGCAGCGATTCGACTTGTAAGGCGACTTCAGGAAAACTGACGAGACGTGCACCCTTTTGCTCCCGGCCTTTATATACTGGAGAATCTGTATCCTTGATTTTCCATATTAGGAGTGCCTAATATTCTCACGACTTTTCTTCTTGACTTTGCGTGACCTCGTAAAAATTTTATTACTTTCAGTTTTTAGGAAAAGCGTCTTGTGACAGCTCTCCTGCTGATTTTCGTCGCCTGCCTACTGTCATGTGTATCTTTTTTCGATTCGTTTGCTGGAGAGCGTGCTCGAGTGATGCTTGTTCTCCGCATAGCTATTTTGATTTCCGTCACTTTTCGTGAGGAATATCTCGACTAGTTTAGTGACATCTTTTTATTTCGTCGCCGTCATCATCCTTCCCGGCTCTTTAAAATTGCAGAAGGATTGCAGTTTTTTGCTGACGCTTAGGGGGGGGGGGGGGGGGATGCTGCAGGAAAAAGAAAATGTGACAGCAGGTGCAAAGTATGGAAAAGAGATTCGATAGTCCACCTAAATAACTAGACCGAAGAGGACTCAGTAAAGGACTGGTTGGGGGATATTATGAAGGGAGTGGAATAGGAGTTATAGAACACCAAGACTGATGAAGGTAATTTTCAAAAGAAAGGAAGAAGTGGAAATGATTTGGGAGAGGAGAGCTGAGATCAGAGAAGGAGGTTTCGGTTGGAACAATCGCTATCCTTCGAAGAGAGAAGGGCCAAAGCTCTCATAATGAGAGAGAAGAGAAGGAGGGTAGAATGTTGTAGGAGGAAGAAGACTCCTACAAGAAATAATGGGTTGCAGAGATTAAAGGAGAACTGTATTAGTGGGGCGAGAAAAGGAGAGAATTGGCAAAAAAGGAAGAGGAATCGATCAGGGAGAAGAGGATAGGTATAGGAAGTAGAGGTCGGGAGAGTTAGAGGGGAAAGAGGAAGCACAAATAGAAGAAAAAGAAAGAGAAAACAGAAAAAATGTACACACACAGACATAGCATCTGAGCTTTCGCATCTCGCCGAACGCGCAAACTCCATAGTAGAATGCGAGTCCGCAAACAAACTTGTATAATTTGAAAAACCACATTGTAATTGCAATTACTGTAAAAAAAATGTTTTTAAATTATTACTGTCAGAGGTAATAGAAAAAACGTCTTAAATAAAATATAAAAGAAATAAAATTCATTAAAATTTTACATACTTAAACTTCGAAGTGTCATATTCGTAAACTGTGTCTTTGTTATAAATGAATTTAATGTTCGGCTAAAAAGTCAACTTTTCATATTGCACATAATGAATCAAATTATTGAATTTTCACAAGATGTATTAATTTTTATTATACATTTATAGAAATAAGTAGTGAAGTAATGACACATTGCGAAAATAAAAACGAGATAATTATGAGATTTTAATGTAAATGTATGCATGACGACAGCTTCGGCTCTTGGCTAGCTCACTATTTGTATGCTTGAAACACTGCTCCATGAGCAGGGCGCCCATGTCCGTTTCGAGGATGCCAGAAGCACTCCTAGCACTCGATGTTTTCGTTGTCCTTCCCCCCCCCCCCCCCTGGGATCCGCTACACCGGCTCCACGCCTTTTTATCCACAAGGTGCCGAATTCACTTGTGGAAGATCGAGTTGGAGACGATCACCAAATTGCCAGACCATAACCTCACCACTTTTGATTAAAATTAAGTTTGTTCACATCATCTGCACTTGCGATCGACCATGGAGTTTGCGCGTTCAGTATGATCCGAAGTTCGACGATCGTCGTTATAGGACGACTTCTGGGAGCCTAACCTAACCTCGACAAAGGCCGGATTACACTACGATATTTTCAAATTGTTCAAACCAGATATTGTTCGTGTCGAGTGTACACCACAGGCACAAACACACACGCGCGCGCGCACGTGAACACACGAAACAAAGGAGAGCGCACACACACGTACCTATAAAAGCATACCTACACAACTAACAAACACTAAAACACAAGCACACACCAAGGCTAGAATAATATAATTTAAGAAAAGTTGTTTAAAGGAAGTAAATATTGTAAGCACTATAAAAGTGAATCAATAAAAGTTAATATTTCTGGCACAAGGTTTATTCACACTAGCTATGTGTGAATACTTCTTTCATTTCGAAAAGATTCAAATGTAATATTGCTTAATATAGATGATATTCAAGTAATAATAAAATATACTATAATATGAAGTACATAGTCTAATATTAATAACTCTAAGGCAAAAAAAATATAATATGGCATAATTTCTGAACGCATGTACCTTGTAAACATTGTTTTTATGTACTTGTACTTGTATTTAAGGTTTGTAGACTTTTTTTAGAAGATATCTTTTTCAAAAGTACGTTTTTTTTTTTGAAAATTTTACAGAAAAATCTTATTATTTGAATGTATAGGTTTGGATTATTGGACATTAGACGAAAACTTGTGGAAAAATTGTCTTTGGAGAAAGTCTCTGGATACGCTTATTTATACTTTGCCATTAAAATAGCAATATAAATATTGTTTTGCTATAAAACGTGTAAAACCTAAAAATTAATATTAATACACGGAAAATGCAACATGCAAAAAATGAATGATTTTGATAAAATATGTATATTGCATATTAATACGTATTAAAATAGAAATTATAAATCATTTGTACATTCAAATCAAATGCATAAAGCATGTAAATATTTTATAATTTCAAGTTTTAATGCAGAAACATGAAGTATTAAATTATTTTGTTTTTGTTTTGTTCACTATGCAGGGTAATATTTACATTTGATAAAATTTTAACCGAGTGTAAAATGAGTTCACCTCATCTATTAAAAAATGAAATTTATTTCATTGGTTATTGCAGTCCACAAATCATTACTAAACAATTGCCAACAAATAAAGCAGCCTTGCAAGTTATATATTAAAAAATACTTTAAAGTGTGTTGTAAAAGATATCGTTAAATAGATATTAAAATGAAAATGTCAAATACTACATTAAAGGTCAAATGTGATAAAGCAGCTATTTACCATCACGATTATTTCTTGTAAAAAATAAAGCAATATTTATGTTTAAAAAAGTATTCTTGTTTCCATCTAAAATAGTTATTATTTCGCATAAAATAAATGTAATTTCTAAAAACTAGTTCAATAAATGGAATCTTCTTACTCATTTATTTACATATTATTATTTTATTGCTTTTTCAGATAAAGTTAACCAACCAGTTTTCGAATCCGAAGACGATTTATTAACTCAAAAAAGTACCTGTTCAAATTATTCTCTATATGGTCATATCTATACGAAAAAAAGCTGTTGATATTATGAACTTAGATGTAGTGAAAACTTTAGGTAATTGTAAAATTTCTTACAGAAACGCTGTTCATCTAATAGCTACGATAGCAAATGCATTAAATTGTGATATCAATACTTCAATTTTGAACAAAAACTAATCTAATAAATTTAATAAATAAGCTGAAAATATAAAAAAGTTATTTAGCAAAAGTCTAAATACCAGAGTAGTACACTGAGACGACAAAATGATATCAGGTTCTATTGCATGCAAACAAGTTGAAAGACTGCCAATTATCATTAGCGACGGTAATATCAAAAAGAGTTTATTGTGTACAGAGTCTGCAGTACGAGTCAAGGCGAGGGCGTTTACGAGCCGAAGACGAGTACTGCAACTACACCAGGCCAAAATCTCCGCTTAGCCCTTGGTGCACACCATATTTTTTGTAACGCATGTACTGATTTTCGCGTTTCAAACTGCATTTGTTGAATTTCACACGAGTTTAGAAGATTTGTCAATGAATTGAGTAGTGGGCGAAAAAGTACTTTTTGTACTATACAATTTTTGGAAAGTTAATCATCCACGTGATGATTATAAAGAATTACTCTGAATGTGCCTAATATTTCTAACAAGGAAAGGTACCCAACCCGAACTCACCGATTTTGATGATTTTCATATATGTTGTAGAAAATGAAAAAATAAAAGACACGTATTTTTTTTATCGGCTAACTTTCACTTTTAAGGGGTAAAAACCTCCCTTAAAGTTAACCCCCAAAAAGCGTTTTTTTTAAATATCTCGGCTTAAAATTAAAATTTTTCAATGAAACAAATTGGAGGTTATTTCTTACAAAAAGAGCAAGTATTTCATGGTGATTTGAAGAGTAAGGGTAGCATCCCCTATTTTGTAGGGGTTGAAAACATATATTTTTTGGCATAATTTTATAATAAAAATGTTTAAACCGACTAAAAAAAAATTGGAAAAAATGTTTAAACATCCTTAATAACAAAATTTAGTTGACGTCTTTCGGTGTTTTCATAAATATTACCCCTAAGGGGGTAAACCACCCCTAACACAAAATAACTGTAAATATGTAATTCGATACATAATATTTTGTAGAAAGTTTGTATATAGAGGTTTTCGAGGTCGCTGATTACAAATCTGTTCTCAGATTTTGAAAATTCAAGGTGGCGGAACCAATATGGCGGACGGAAATATCGAAAAAAAATTTATATAATAAAAAAGTTTTAAACGACTAAAAAATTTGTAAACATCTATAATAAACAAATTAAGTTTTTCGATTTTTTCATAGATACTACCCCTTAGGGAGTAAACCACCCCTAACACAAAATAACTATAAGTATACTTCAATCCGTAACATTTTGTAGAAGGTTTGTATATAGGGGTTTTCGAGATCGCTCTTTAC